>JAQFZJ010000393.1:0-29716 GCA_034695645.1 Folsomia fimetaria
TTGGTAAAGTTGTATAAAGTGTGAAGGTGTAAAAACAACACTGGCTCGGGCTAATATAAAGGCTGCACTGTAGGTTATTTACTATCAGTTGCATCTCAAGGTTGCTTTTGGCCTGTTTTTACTTTTTAATGAAGTTCCGAGTAAATCTCTTCTAGGTAAGTGTGATTGTAAAATGCAACTGAACGTTTGCCTTGATTATTCTGGAGGAGGTGAATGCTCCGTTATTCTTCTGTGACTTGCATGAAATGAATAGAATGCAGCCCTACATATGACAAGTTAAACAGGCCGACCCTGTGAACCTACAGGTACCCAGACTTTCCCACGACATTCGACATAATCAATGACAAACCTTATTTTTCATTGGTGTGTACTGGTTAAGAAACACACGTGCAAATATTTTCATTTGGATGTGCACGTGGTGCACTTGAAGCCATGCACATACAATGTATGCATGTATGGCCTCCTTTTTTGTATTAAAAAGCAACTACTTACTGATGCACTGAAAGGTGAAATTATTTGCTAGCGGAAGTCGAAAACAAGGTATAATCCTATGTACATTATTGCTCGTGAAGATTTTTTTACCAATTTTCCGCATTTCCATCTTCCAATGGAAATACTTGAGAATCCACGTTGCACACGAACACACACACACCAATGATTTAATAATTTGTTATTGTATCCTCCTGATTTAACGACTGGTATGCTCATCCGTTTATTCATCATAATTATGATATAATCATGCCTGAAAGTCTATTCTTGTCAATGTTGCAATTCTTGAAAGCCTGAGAATCGCATAATTGTTATGCATATGTTGCATGCATTTCATTCAATGGGGAAATTCTTCGGGAAGGAAGACAAATAAGAAAAGCAAAAAGCAGGAAACATTGGATACAATAACATGAAACCCTGCATGCAGAGCTGTGAACAAATGGGTGACTCAATGTGGACAACCAGGAAAACATTTCCGCAAAAATAAATTCGCAATGCACTCTAAAGATAGGGGATTCTTCCAGCGATCCAACAAAGAGATGCGGATGGTAGTGAAAGAGACATAAATTGGAGATGATAAAAGATTGTCAGTCGTCGCTCAGTTTAGTTAGTTTAGTTGTTACTCTTGTAAATAAAGGTGAGTGCAATAATGGACTGGATCCGATTGCTCTGGATGGATCCGATCAACATCAAACGAACAAACTGAACCATGGCTGGAATTCAGCGATGGACAAGTATTACCGGGAATTGTTATGTTGTTTATATTTTCATCCTATGTGTTGTGTTACCGCTATTGTTGTATGTAACCCTCACACCGGATTGTACAGTGGCAGTGGTACATAGTTGAGACCAACCGACCAACAGCAACTACCTTATAATAATAAAGTGGAAGGAATTTGCGAGGAAAGTCATGAAGGGCTTTTTCCAATTTGATAGGCTGTTGACGAATAATCGCTTTCCGAAACCTATCTCATTGCGAAAGGAAACCTTTAAAACATTTTATGGGTTCGCCGTTCGGGTCGCTCAGTTTCATTTTATTACCACAGCGAAACCAAAGGCTGAATGTTTTTGTGCTGTTCCCACTTGTACCTCAGCTACATGGGAATGAGAATATTGGCAAGTATTGTATAGGTATTATGAGTAAACCTTCCCCGTTTATAAAATATTATTCGCTAAAAATTCAGATGAGGTTAGAAATTGCAAATTGCATATGGCGCATTGGAATAAACTTACCGGATTCAACAAAGTTTCAAACAGAGATGTGTTGGACATTTAAGATTTGCAAGAAAGTTTCCGGGATAAAGTCATAAAAACTAGGTGCAAGTCCAATGCACTAAAATGTTTGAAAACAGGAAAGCTGCATGTATTATGACATTATACGTGTTTCACAAAGCTAACAATCAAGTAAGTTATGCAATCTCGTTCGTTAAAACAGCCTGTAATTCATTGTATGTTGCATTTTCTGTATTTGGTTCCGGAGTTTATTGCTCATCACTCATTACTGACACTTATTTACAACACATCAACCCATGTACAGGCTATATTACAATAAAAGTAAAATGTGTGGTGGATTGAGTGCATATTTTACACCATAAGAGCTTTATTAGATTGCAAGCATATAAATATACATTATGTAAAAACAGTTATATACACATTTCAGGTTGATTATCATGTACATATAAATATTTTGAACAAGCACACTCCACAATACCCAAATGTATCAATTCCATTTAATTTTCATGTTGAGGTGGTCAAAATATCATACGATTCAGTTCGAGAGTCTCCACTAATCATCCTCCTCAATCTTCTCTGCTTTGCCAATACAAATATTCCACCCACAAGAACAGTGATAGAAAGTAAGATCAAAAATGCAGCTAACCCTACGTGAGATGAACCTTTGTTATTTTCCTCATCGTCATCATTATATTCGGAATATTGTTCCTCTTCGTCCTCCTCAGAATGGCGAAAAACTTTGTGAATGAAAAATCGAAACTTCAATTCTTTCATCTAAATATGAAATATAATTAAATAATTTGACATTTTTGAAAGCGATTTGAATTGAACGAATTAAGGATTGCTTGCCATTTCAGCAATGAATGGAGAAACAATTTTGAATCCGGTAGCTTTAAAAGCTAACTTCTTCATCGTATCCTGACTAAAACTGGGCTTCTTAATTCCATTGTCTTTGCAGAGTTGAGTGGGGTTCAATTTTTGTGAAGTATCAGTACAGGAGGACATTACTGACTTAAAATCCACCAGACAATTTTCATTCGGACTTGGTTTTGCAGGGGACGCAGTAAACGGTAAAGAATCGCAGCTACAAGGTTTGAATGAAACGAAATGACATTTCAGTTATACGTAAAATCAGATTAGTTAAATAATGTCACCGGCTTGTATGCGTTGAAATTCGTTCTGGGAGAAAGTTCCCGTAAATACTGGAACAGTTGCAACTTCCCAGTACATTTTCATGGAAAGTCACCATTTCATGTGTTAACATGCTGGAGTTCGAAGTTGACATTGGGTCACTTTCATTCATCATAAAATGTTGAACTGTATTATACTCAATGGAATATACTGCATCTGTAATAGCATGACCCAATTTTATGACATGGAACACAAACTGATTTAAATAGTCGTTACATTTTACCGGAAAACGGTTGTTCCGGGTAAAATGCAAATGTCCAAAAGTCCCAAAGGCTAAATTAAATAATTCAGACTTGCATATATGGTCAATCATACTTATTATCTACATACAAGGTAGAAGGTATTAAATACAACCGCAAATTACTTGTACAAATTAAACCAATTAAGTACTCGGTGAGCTGTCATGTTTAACACCAATTCGTTATTAAACCAATTGTCCACAACGAGAAGTGAGGAATTCTCAATTTTGGACCTGAAAATCATAACTTCAATAAAATCCAATATTATGTCGAGTCCCTGTTGGATTCTCTTACGTAGCCTCAATTGCAGCAGAGTTTGTAAATGGACCAAAATAGTTTTTCGAGATGAATACATTTTGAAAATCTTCTAATACAATTCCTTGGTTGGCGACATTGTCAAATTTGCAATATGTGATGCTCACATTTACATGCTCAGTTGTTGACTCCAACGCTATTCCTCGTTGATAAAGATTCTTAACGGTCAAATGTTTCAAAATAATCGTTCGCCACACATGATAACTACTAATACTGCGACTATAAATTCTTTCAATCCTCATCGAGTCCATATACAATGTAGGCTTGGAATGATGTTGGGATATCTTTATTTTAGAGCAACATTCCAGGTCTGTCAAATAAACCATAAAACTATAAATCAAATTGGATTTTCTATTTAAAAAATTACATATGCAAACCTTGGACATCTTGAATCATCAAATCACTACCCCGATTAAACTCTTCTGACCTCAGTGAGTAGAGATCGTTCACCTTCATAATGTAAAAGTCTCCTGCGAATGGAGATTGAAAAGCTTCAGTAATTCGAAGAGGTCCCGTCATGTTATAAATATCAACGCGGTGAAGTGAACCCAATTTATTATTCGACGCCCCTTTATTTTTCCTCGTTATATTGATACGAACATGTCCCGGACCTCCACAAATGCAGAGACGTTGAGCCGAGTATTTCATCCCATCCACAAAAATTCCAAGTTCCGTCCTCTGAAATGTTAAACAAATCGTAACATGTAATATTAAAATTTACTTTCATACTTGTACAATGCATATACATTTTCCATTGATCCTGGATATGAAGAGAAATCACAGCTCGCGACCTTCTCACTACAGTTACAGTAGCTCGGAGACAATTTGTCACCTTCGGCACATATACTAATGTTGGCGAATGCAATTTTAAATGTCTCACTATTCTGAGATGCTGTATTATTGTTACTAATATCTGTATTATTATTTAATGTTGTCGAAGAATTTTGACTGGAAACTAAGCCGAAAGCACCAACAACAAAGAGAATCAACCAGCTTGTTCCACTTGCATAAGAAAATTGGAGTCTCATTTTTGATAGCATCTTGATTATACTGTGTAATCTAGGTGAAAACTTTAGACACGAATTTCACGGAAAGTATAGAAACACAGAATTGGATGCACTCTGTGTGATACTCGATGTATTCAAAGCTTCGGTAATTTTTGGGTTCTTGGTGGGTTAAACTTTGTATGTAGATAATTATGTGGTTATATAAAACCAAGATACATTGGTCAGGAGTTACACAGGAGGCAGACTCTGTGGTTAAGAGCAATTAATTATAACTAGTCAAAGTTATCAAATCAATGCAAATGCTGTGGTAAAAGTGTAGGTTAAAAGCGGTGACCCCATATCCGCCCTTCGTTATTATACCTTGCCTTGATTAAGTACTGGAGATGATAACAGCTCATATAGAGCTCGCTTGCTAACTATGTATGTACTTATTTCATAAACACGGGCATTGCAAATTAAATATGCATGATGCTTAGAAATTTGCTACAAGTGCAAATACCTCAAATTTTCAGCGCAGTATGCTTTTTGGAATGTATATATAGTTAGTTAGTTATTTATGCATTATGCATTATGATTTTAAAACGTTTGCATATTACATTCAATTTATATGGCGCTTTCATCAAGCTTGCATAACTGCATAATACATATCTTGTACTAACAATCATTTGATCATATTGTTTTGAACTTCGCAAGATAATTATAATTTGCTTAATTATAATTAGTTTTGCATAATACAGTTTTTATAGCTTGCATTCGAAATGAATTGGTTTCCTATCCTGTCAATGGAAAACAGCGCCCCCTGCAAAGGTTTAATTTATCAACATTGCGAGATATGCCCTCGTGAAGAAAGTTGGGCCCGCTCGAATCGTCCTAGAATCACACGACAACGTTCATTTCTTTCTGTTCAAAAAAAAGAAGAGTGAAAGGTTAGTGCAAAATTATTTTATTTTATTTAAATTGCAGAATTAAGTAATTATCCGTTATTGGGTAAATTTAGTGCGTAAAAAGTTTCGAATGTATTTTGGTTTTGTGTTGATTGTTTGAATCAGCAATCAATTATTTTGTATTCGTTTGTTGGAGTTGTTTTGTTTTGCTTGTTTGGGTTTGGTCGGTTTGAATAAATGAAGAAAACTCCAACAATTAAGTTAGCACAAACAAATAGTTCTAAAATGTCAAATCATTGTATTCGCAGGTGCAGGTGTCGGAACTACTTGCTGCAGTTAAGCTGGAAAAAGATTTGAAGTACCTATATCACGGAAGTTTGGATTTAAATTGACCTTTATAATATCACCACACCACCGACTACCGCGAGGGGCCAATTAACAAACGACACATTAGAAAATGAGTGGAATCGCTGTAGCTCGTTTATCTGAAGAGCGCAAAACTTGGCGCAAGGATCACCCATTTGTAAGTACATATGTATAAAACAACTATGAAATTATTTTACTAAATGTGAAACCAGTGTGTTGGATTGCGTTTGATTGAATATATCCATTTACAGGGCTTTGTAGCACGACCTACGAAAAAGGATGACGGCACTATGAACCTGATGAATTGGGAGTGTGCAATTCCGGGAAAGAAGGGGGTGGGTTTTAATTTTGTTATCTCGTGCAGATAATAATTAAGGTATTTATAATGGTTATTACTGTCAATTTGTGTTTACAGACTCCTTGGGACGGCGGACTATATAAGTTACGAATGATTTTTAAGGATGATTACCCTGCAACGCCTCCAAAGTGCAAATTCGAACCTCCACTTTTCCATCCAAATGTTTACCCCTCGGGTACTGTGTGTTTGTCACTTTTGGACGAAGAAAAAGACTGGCGTCCTGCAATTACGATAAAGCAGATCTTGTTGGGCATTCAGGATCTTCTCAATGAACCTAATATCAAGGATCCGGCACAAGCTGAAGCGTACACAATTTATTGGTATATTATTTGCAAATAACTGAATCTTGTATGGTGGGAACTAGCTATGATTATAAAACACATTGTGTAAACCAATTTGCAGTCAAAATCGCTTGGAGTATGAGAAACGTGTCAGAGCTCAGGCTCGAGTAATGACCCCCGCAGATGGTATGGTCATAATCACAATTACTATCTTATTACCTACTTTATCTACACCTGTAGAATTGGTGGCGTGGCAATCGCATTTACTAACTGAATAATATTATTTTGTCACAGGTGTTAGCGTCGAATCTTAAGTCATGCAGCCACAACCACAGCATTATTGAACTCGCCGTTGGATTTGCTAAATTTTCTCAATAATACTTTAAATATACGCATCTTGTAATGTAGCTGTAATAACTATTTTATATCAGTTTGGTCTAAGACTAATTTGGGGGTGTGTTTCATTTAAATATAGGTATAATTATAATTATTGTGTCGTGTAAATACGACGATAATTCCTACATGACAAATTCTCGTTTGAAATTTCAAATTAGGTAATGCACCGTCATTTTTCGCAGTCAGTATTTATTTGGAATGATAGATGCATTGTATCTTGATATATTTTTAACTAGATAAATGTGTCAACTCCATCGTATTTAAATGTGTCCAAATAATAAAAATGACGTCGTTTCATACATTTAACGATCAAGCCCTGTACTCTGTACTTTATTATTATTATAGCATGGAGTCAAAAAGTGTCATTCAGATTTAAATTAAATGTTGGTTCTGGTGAAAGGGTTCCAAAGTTTTCTAAAATTACGGAATAGCTTATAATAACTGCTGCCATCTGAAATAAAATTCTCTCATGAATGAGTTAAAATTTGTTCACATATTATATATTAACGAAACTTACGGAAATGAATAGCGTCCAGTCGATATTGAAAAGGCCATTTGCAGTAATTGAAAATGAATTTGACCTCATTTGTGTCAGAAAAGCATGGACCTTATACATGCACATCAGGTTGGATTTCATATATAAAGATGCAGGTTAATTATTTAATAACAATAACAAGTCACATTACATACCACAGGAATTATGTGATGTGGACAGGTTCGGATAAGTTTATATGATTTTACGGATTCTAGACACTCGTTGACCTACACACAAATTAATGTATTACATCAATCCATCAGTACATGAATGGTACATATTGTATCACCTTATGGGACATTTTCTGAGTATGATTGCAAAGGGCAACAAGAAATAGCAATCCCCACAAATGACCGGTATGGAGCATTGTTGCTTGAAACAGAGGACTAGTTTCTCTTGCAACTTTCACTTTGATAAGCAAAATGAATAATCGAAAAGTAAGAAACGTTGAAAAACAAACCTTTGACACACAAACTAAAAGTTTTAATCCGAAAGTATTTTGAAACTGTTTAAATAACTCTACCACTGCATCAAACTTTTCCAACGCTGAATAAAGTTCATCTTCTGGATCTGTTAATTCTAATGACTCAATACCACGAACGCTTTTCCACAGAAAGCTGTCCTTCATTAACTTCTCAACTTGTTGAAATAAAATTGTAAATGTGTACACGATAAGGGTACAATAAACAAAAAGGAAAATGTAAGAAATTCCAAAAATTGACCAGATACCAATAAATGCGAAGTCCCAAAGGGAAATATCTCTTACTGGATTCTCCACGAAACTCATAATAAGTACAAAACTCGTCATTCCAATGATGTACACAAGTAAAAGCTTATACGTTTCTCTCCGCAATTGCATTATACATTCAGACCCTCCCAATTCCCCAAGCAATTTTTGCAATTTGTTCCAAAATGTAATAAAATCATGATTCATAATTAAAGGTTCTATCAACATTGATATGAAGATGAAGTATGAGATGTAAGCTTCCGAAGCAAATATAAAGAAATCAATTCCAGTCATAACATGTTTCACTTTTTTGAAGACTTCGTCAAAAACTGTCCCAATTAAAAATAAATGACAGAATCCTATGGAATATAGAACAAGTATGGCAACTGAGTACAAACACTGCAAACTAATAAATCTAAATGTAAGAGATCCATTAGAATTTGACACAAATGGAAAATAACCAAAAAAACGAAGAATTCGGATGCAATTTAGCAAACTTTCTGATAAAATCACTGCGGGTTTTGGTGAAAATCGATTTGTGGAAACAACCGATTTGGGGAATATCTCCAAGTTTGTGGATTTCGACATTACATAAATTTCTTTCGTATTACAGAAATGGAAATGAATTTTTTGGCCGAAATGGAATTAGTTTACATAGGTTCCTCACTAATTTATTTGCACAAAGGGCTTGTCTTGTACTCATAAAACAGTTCTTGTCATTACATAGCAATAATTGATTAAGTAATTTGTGCAATTTCTACTAATTATTTTGGTTATATATTTTGGCATCATCATCAGTGTGAAACATTCATATCGCACCCAAAGAAACAATAATATTAATGTTCTTATGGCGGACATTCCGACACGTGCCATTATCGACTTGTTTTATGTCAATTTTACTGGGTATGGTATAATTGTTATTTCCCTTTCTTAGTTTTACTGGCTACTGTGTGGACTTTATTATTATGAGGGGAACTGTTTAAAGAAAGCGGATGGGCATTATCCTTGTGTCTCGAGAAAGATGTTGATGGTTTATTGGCCTGTTCAACAGTATTGTCCAAAGTCGATGGACCCTTTTTAGAGTCTGTTACTTTCTTCGCACTCTCATTTTGGTCTGCTTGAATATTAGTTTTTGTGGATATTGGTGGGGGATTTCTAAATGATGCATCGCTATTACGACTTGTGGCTCCCCGCAAAAGATCCAAGGCCTTCTTGCTTCTGTTATCACTTTTATATTCTTTTCTAGAGAAAGTGGGCAGCGGTTCTGGTTCATTCTCCACTTCCACTCCTAGAAACCGATTCTTTGAATGCTTTTGATGCGGCTTTTTATTTGAAAACTTGCTTTTGTTCTGCCC
Source organism: Folsomia fimetaria (assembly GCA_034695645.1). Taxonomy (NCBI): domain Eukaryota; kingdom Metazoa; phylum Arthropoda; class Collembola; order Entomobryomorpha; family Isotomidae; genus Folsomia; species Folsomia fimetaria. Next base: position 9,377 of record JAQFZJ010000393.1, read on the forward strand.
TGGGTTACTAGAATCTGTAATAATCACTCGGATTGTACTCTTAACTTCTTCTAGCAATTCTTCCTTAATACGAGCCTCATGTTCTGGAAGAACAATGACTACATTGTTTTCTAATTTGGCAGTATCATCAACGTCTCCGTAAAGCCATTTTTCGTTCTCCTTTGGAATTATGAACATTGGAATTATGCCATCATAACCATGTCGTCCGCACACGCTACTATTATTATTCAATTCCCAGTTGGCATATGGGTCACGATCCACAATTCCGTCCCACAATGCACGAATTGCAATGTGCAAAATGACACAAAGAAAAGCTAAAATTGGCATCATCATAATGCTTGAACGGATTTCACATAACTGTTGACACGCAGTCTAAAATTAAAAAAATTCAAATGGATTAGAAACTGTCATGATAATGATGACGTGCAATTGAAATTTACATACATACCATATTAGGATTTAACATGCACTCTTGAAATGTTGAAGACATGTCAACATTTTTGCATGATCCAGAACAAGTTCCAGATAGCGTTATTGTTGGAAAGCCAATGTTGAAAAGCATTATCATCAAAAGCACAAATTGCAGCTACATACATAAAAGAAGAGGTTAAAAAATATTAAGAGAATTATTACGGTTTTATATTAAATTATAAATCGTACATAGTTCAATTGTTTTTTACTGCTAGCCTGAATGACAAACTTTACCCCCACAATGGCGCAAGTAACGTAGAAAATGCAGGTGAAGAGAAATACGCAAAATACAAGTGTCATATTATCCAGATCAAAGATGTCCTCAAAATGAATTGACATCAGATAAATGTATATCACAAAGAATGTTACTGTTATTCCCTGTAGACAAGCAATGATAAGCAATGTATAATTCTTCACGCTCAATTAAAATATAATATGTAGGTCGCATTTTACCATGAATGTACTAATAAATATTAATGCTGTTTTCTTATGGTAATTAATGGATGGTTTTAATTCTTCAATCGGTTGTGTTGCATCTCCGTGTTCTTCCATTGCGTACAATTGTAGATTGTGAATATGAATACAGCCAGATCTTCAAATACATGACCAAGGTATTAATTCTAACACTCGAAAAGAATTACACAATTCGTAGACAGATCATAATAAATTACCTAAAAATTGGACATGTGCGAGTCTTTTATTCACACAACACTTCTCAAAAATTAACATAAAAATTGTATATATGACTATATAATTCCTAAGAAACTTTATACTTTCTATAAATATTTATATACATTTATTTTGAAAGTTATCAATAAGTCCGACCCTGCGTCTCACTTAATGTCGTTACAAGTTTCGAATCCTCAAAGGTCTAACCTAACTAGAATTGATACTGCTAGTCAATCTAATGATAATACGTGTATTATGCAACACTGTTGAGAGTCATTGTCTAAAAAAATGCATATATATTTAATTGTAAATTGCAATATCAAAGTAGTAAAGGTATTCCATAAGCCAAAAAGCAGTTTTATAATAATTAAGCAATGTGAGCTTGTGGGTAAACGATTTTGTGACAACCGTGGCAAAATGTCCTCTGTGGTTCTTGCCCACCTCGATTTCCCCAAGATATGTCGCATTTACTGCAACGATATTTCCAATAATTTTGCTTTGCCAAACACTCTGAAAATAGTAGACAATTTGATAAATAATTTATTATATAATTTTAGCAAAAGAACTAGAAAAATAAAACAATACCTTCGCTAGAATTATGAAGATTTCCATTTAAGTCTTTTTCATATGTCTGGTCCACATCAATGGGGCTGTGGATACTCTTACTAATGTCACTGTTTGTATCAGTTTGTTCATTCATTACGCTATCTTCAAAAGCCGCTGATCCATTGTCGTTTCGGATGTGATTATTTTTAAAAGATCCACCATTAGCCACTGGTCCACTAAAATCAAGAGATACTACTTGGCTGAATCTATCAGATAAATTTTGAGTGTCTATTGCAGTTCCTCTAAAGCCTACAACTGTTGCTGGGGCTGAATGCTGCTGCACTGGATAACGATTAGGACGTTCCATAAAATTCCCTGTAGTCATAAATGGTGGAGGAAATGAACGCCTAGGTCCAACTGGGCTGGCTAACAATGGAGGGAAATATGGTCGCATTACTGGTCTAATGAATGGAGGAAACGGAGGCTGTAAAAGCCGTATTCGATTATAATTGTGGCATTCCATTATCCTAATCCCGAAAAGAATATAAAAACAAACATATGAAATGGTAATGTTTATCACTTACGCCATAGTATTCTTCAAGTGCTGATTCGTAGTAGATAGCCATTCAATTTGCGACACATATTCGGCTGCCTTTGTCAATTGAACGTTGAGTTTTCCCAGCAATGCTTCATTGTCAGCCCTTATATTGATAATTAATCAGCATGTAATTAGTCTTCTTACTTTACAGTTCTACGTATTTTAAACCAAGAATTACTATAAGATCTAGAAAATGTAATTACCTGTATCGAGCAATTGTTTTTTCAGATTCTCTGTGTTTTAAGAACGAAATTTCTAATCGACTTCTCAGCTCCACAATTTGAGTCTGTAATTGGTTTACACGTGCAGTCAGTTCCTCAATATTTGGACCCGGAGAAACCGTTGCTGGCTTTTCTATATTTGTTGGAAAAATTGTGACCGTGTCAGTGGCAATATTAAGGGAAGTTTTGCACGTCGGACACGGTTTAGAGCCCCAAGCTATTAAAAAAAATAAAATTCTGCAAATCACAAATCATTTAAATATCAATAAAATGTGCGCACACAAACCAATATTGTCTCCATTGTTAGAATAGAATTTGTGAAGGCACTCGTTATGAAAAAGGTGACCACATTTAGTTGTCAATAATGATTTTATCTCTTTCGGTTTCAGTGATGTCGACATTCCTAGATCTTCATGACATATCCAGCAGCAAAAAACCATGCTTGGTGCAGCAGCAGCCATCTTCAGTTGTTGTTCCGTTTTTCTTGCAATATAATTAGTCTTCACTATAATAGCTCAGCACAACTAAATTCATAACGCAAGAATGACTCTGTCCATTTAATAAAATTGCACTGTATCTACATTTAATACTAATCAAAAACACACTCAATGCGAAATATCTACTGTGCTGTAGAGTATCTGTAAAATACGTTCACCATAATTGTGCGAATAATGATATTCAACCCATTCATCATTGAACTCTTGGGTGACTAATTGTATAGAATAAGATACACAGACACGACAGGAAGTTCATGAGATTCAAAACCTTATGAATATACAACTGCTGCAGGAAAATGAGATTTAAGAGTATGTAGACCTAGACACCAAAACCAAACACTAAAGACGGCAGCAAATGTGATAATTCATCTTGGATTTTATGATTGAGATTGCAATTGCAATCGGAAACTGGAAAGTGTAACTTGATGTATAATATAATCTTTTGTGATGCTGAATAACAAGCCTAACTGATGATAACTAAATGAAGGATTGGTTGGATAAGTGTATGTACACACATTAAATCGGAATCAGAAGGGAATCAGATAACAGAACTATAGGATTGATTCCATAGATGTCTATGCATTTTAACTACTGCCTATCAACCTGATATTTGTATATTATATGTCATAAAATAACTCACATAATAGCTCACAATTTAAGTTAAAGACAAAAGACAAACTTGTTGAGCATGATTTCCTAATGAAAATGAAAGGTGTATGGGAAGAAACAAAAATACTATACAAATAAACTTTATTTGCATAGTATAGTAGAGTGCAGAGATGGACACAAAAGGACTAGCACTGAATAATATTTTTGTTATATATGTCGAAAACATGTTTTTTTAAATCGTCGACAAATTATTCTCAACTTACCTCTTCCATCAGATAATATTAGGTCCAGTAAAAGTTGTAGTAAGAACACTTTGAGACTCTCAAGTTGTTAACAGCTCAGCTCAATTCTATGATGAAAAGAAAAGATCAGTACAAACCAAACAGAGCACCATTTAAATGACGATATGAACATGAACGTTTATTCTTGTTTCGAAGAAATTCCAGGTTGTACAAGCAGACAATAATAATAAAAGCAGGAAGGACAAACAAAGTCATCTCATGCAAGCAATAATTCAATGCATTTTTGCAAACTTGTATGTAAGTCGTTGTTGCATTCGTTCAGTTTTGGTTTAGACAAGCGGGATTATTTTATCATATCTGTAATCTAACTTTAAGAAAGGTTTATGTACTTACGTGCACTATCATCGCATCGACTGGCAATTTGTTTTGAAGTTACATATAATAAATAATATAAATAAAACAGTTAAATTATTAACATGGAGTAACAACAAATATATCTACTTATGTTACACAATCAATGGTGAATAACTCATAGTGTAACATAACATCTAATATAATATCTAATTGTAGGATTTCGTCAAGTTTCTACTTCTATTCACTCACTTTTTGATAAGGTAAAATTGTTCAATTATTTGTATAAAATAGGTAGCTAACGAAGCCATGTATTTTATTGGATTCTTCACGTTGTGTTACGATTCGAAGTTTTGAATGAATTAATTCGTTTAACGTCCGACGCAATATTAATAAAATACTGAAGTGTTTGGGGTTCCCTTGCACCTTGCCTATTCTGTAACCTACCTAACCGAATATTTGTCTTATTGCAGTCGAAATATAAGACCCCTGGACTCGACGAAAATAAGGGGACACTGGAACTACAATTCTCAAGAATTTCGACCTGGTATTATTGAATTACGAATTTTTATTTTAAATATGCGTATAATTTATATTTTAACATAAGTGAATTTAATAATAGGTCTTCAATTTCAAGAATCTCTGAATCTTTGTAGGTGGTGTATTCTATTCAATTGAAAAGAAGCAAATGAAAAGGTTTCAGAAAGCTTTAAGTGCAATAGCTTTAGAAGATAAGGAAACGAAACTCATTGCGTCCACCTCCCTCCTAGTCCCAGCTCCTGATAATTATTTGTCGTTTGACATATCACGTCATGCCAGAAATACATAGCCTTACAACATACATCGTATCTAAAATTCTCGTTAAGAGAAAAGTCAAAGTGATTCTAGCTCTTCTATTTGTCTGCTCTCTGCTATTTTTATCATATCAATTTGTCAACTATTCAACTCTTACTAGTTATCAATCCCAAGAATATCAGAAGATATTGTCTGAGAATAAAGATAAATCCGGGTTTGGTTTTGCCGCAAGACATCGGGGTGCAGCTGGAGGAAGTGGGTCATACCATTCACTGAAGGATATTGCATTGAAGTTTGAAGTGGAAAAGCAGCAGAATCATTTGGGAGGTCACCAGGCCTCGGTACCTTCTAAAGGGGACACTGGACCATTATTGTCACCAGACGCAAAACCCAGCCGGAAAGGGAAACCGATTTTTTCAGAGCACGTTGTGGGAGTGGCTCGGGAAGCACAAAAACATTACATGCGACATAATCAGAAGAATAAAGGATTCTTTAGTTGTTTAACTTCAGGGAAAAAGATTACGTGGGATAAAGTTAACGACGATTTTTGTGATTGTCCATCCGATGGTAGTGATGAACCAAGCACTGCAGCCTGTATGAATGGAAGATTTTTTTGCTCAATTGTGAAGCACGGTTTTCCAGAATATGTTCCATCATCCTTTGTTAATGATGGGTAAGATTTCGTCAATTTCATCCATTATTTTTCAATAGGAAATTAAATAAAATTACTTAAATTTCAGAATTTGTGACTGCGTAGACGGATCCGATGAACATTTGCGCATGAACTCAATCAGTTGCAAGAATAGAAGCTAGACTTTATTAATATTGACTATTGACTACACTAAACATACTTATAACCAAATACCAATTATATTAGAAGTGTCAGTGACTGTGATTTTCTATTGCTTCGTTAATGAAAAGCTACAATAATATTTCTTAAATTATCTACAACAAGTAGGGATTGATATATTATTAGGCGGCCTTCTGGTGGCTTCTGTCATTGACAGTGTCAAAAATGTGTGCAATTAATTTAGCTCAATCCACTGTACATAATTTAATTAAGTCAAGGATCCTGCTTTCTGGTCCAATTCCAATTGCAGACTACATGCGATTGGCGTTAACTGCTCAACCATTATCAAAAGACGCTAAAAAGAATTTACAAGATGGAGGGTATTACATGAAAAGGGATGTATTCGGACAACATGGGGATTTTATTACTTCCCCTGAAATTTCACAATTATTTGGAGAGGTATACTTTCTGTACTTTCTGACGAACCGTAGCTTGCTGAGCGTTACTTAGTTTTACTGCTACACGAATAATATATATATTATGTGTTTCAGATGCTTGCTGTCTGGGGCCTTCAAACACAAATGCAAATAGGAGGGCCGAAAAAGTTTAGCATAGTTGAATTGGGTCCTGGTCGCGGGACCTTGTGCAAAGACCTTTTACGAGTAAAATAATTACACTTCTAATGTCTTGAAGCCCTAAACTTCTGATATTAACCTCTGCATTGCAGGTTTTCAAGCAGTTTAATCACATCACCGGAGATGACGTGTCTTTACATTTAGTGGAAATCAGCCCATTTTTGGCAACTATCCAATGTGCATCTCTTACTGGAAAAACAAAGGAAATAAAAGAAATAGATACAACGAAGCCAGAATCAGCAATGTTACATGAACAAGTGGAGAAAGCAGACTCGGAGTTGGGACAACTACTGGATCCAATGAAAGAAAGTTCTAGCAAAAACGCTTTCTATTATCACGCAAAAGCAGCAGACACCGGGTTTCCCATTTACTGGTACCGAGACATTCGAGATTTACCTTCTGGCTTTCATTTCTACGTTGCTCACGAATTCTTTGATGCTCTTCCCGTACACAAAATTCAGGTGGGTAGAACTCGCAAGAGATGAAAGGTTATTCTATGGTACTTGTTTTGCTTCCCAGTTTTTCAATTTCATTTCAACTCAATAAGCTCATGTATGAAACTCTGTTGGTTTGTGCATGTTTCAGAAAGTTGGAAATGAATGGAGGGAGGTGCTTGTTGATGTCAATCCAGAAGACGAATCCACTTTCAGATACGTTATTGCAAGAAATGAAACGCCAGTTATAAAATGTGGGTTTAGCATATATTCATATCAAATTATTAAACCTTGTCTTAGCCTTGACTGATATTGCGGGGGGCTTGGAGACATCGTCCTACTAAAATTCTTTCCGCTAAATGTTTGATCGATCGAATTCAATTTTGCCTACTTGCGTCTCTCTATTCTTATCTTTTCGATATAACCATTACTTGTCCGCTTATTTTTTGTTTATTACAATAATTTGATATTTGCAGTACTCCAACAAAGTTACAACAGCGTACTCCAAGACCCTAGACAACATATGGAAATTAGCATAGATGCCTTGAGAATTTTAGACAACATGGTCAATCGATTAACAACATGTGGAGGAATCTCTACAATCATTGATTACGGACACAACGGAATGAAAGAAGACACATTTAGGGCTTTTTATAAACATAAATTGCACAACCCACTAAGCGATCCTGGGAAAGTAGATCTAACAGCCGATGTTGACTTTTCCATAATCCGAAAAGGTACACTTTTTCATATTGCTTTATTATATTGGGTACCTTATAGACAGTTTATATTTATATATCCAACAGTGTTCGATGATCGTGCTATGATTTGTGGCCCACAGACCCAACGTGATTTTCTTAGCCAAGTAGGGATTGAGCATCGATTACAGGTACACGCCACCATTGCATTGTACTTACAATAGCTCTCGCTCAACCCATGAAAGTCATGAAAGTGAAATCCAATGTGATATGTGCTATATGAATACAGCTTTTAAATTATAGATGATTCTAAACAAGTGCAATTCCCCAGAGGAGAAAGCAGCCTTAATTAGTGGTCATAAGATGATAATGGAAGAAATGGGTTCTCGGTTTCATATGATGTCTTTACTCCCCAATGTCCTAAAAACTTGCAGTCCCGACCTCCTTATTGCTGGATACTCGTCTTCGTAGTTTATTCCCAAGTTGTGGGGAGCAAGTATATTATATGTTTTGGTATACTGTACTTTAATACAAAAATAAATAAAAAATGACTCTAAGATGCAAATGCTAATCAATACAATGTCATATTTCATTCGAAACATTACGAAAAATTATTACTTAGTAAATATATATAATTCAACCCACAGGTTTTGGCTTATCTAACAACTATTGGTTTTATTAGTTTACTTTTGTTGATTTTGTTAGCATACCGATATCCGGTTGAGTTTGTATACATAAATTACAATAATGATACTTGTAATAATGTTGAGGTTGATGCTTCACCAGAACGAAAAAAGATTGATAATTTAGTTGAAAATATGCAATACATGGTGTTTTTTGGAATTTAATTAAACAATACAAAAGAAATCAGTCGCGGAAGTACAGTAGTAGGAATGAGTCTTCGCTGTTTGGTGACTGACTGCATGACAAGTTATCCACTCTTGAACAAAAGAATTGCGACCTGGCCCAGGTAGAAGTAGATGAAGTGCCGGGTCTCGTGAGTGACGTAGCTGCCAAAATTCCGTCCAACAATGCAATGCCAGGTGGGGTTGTACTTTTTGTCGAATTCTTTCTTGATGAATGCAGCAATGTCCTGAAATAAAAATATTTCCATTAGCACTGCGCGTAATCCTAACCAAACATAAGCCTGACTCAAGCAGATTGATCAAAACGACCAACAAATATCATCACCACATAAGTTAAGCTGTTGGTATTTTATCAAAACAAAAACTAACCTTTTCAATGTTGTATTTTTCCAACGCTTGAGTCGCGCAATCCACAGCATCCTGCTGCATCTCCTCGGACATATCCGCATTCTTGATCACGGCCTTACGTTCTGCCATCCTGACTGACGACGTACAATCGTTTTCTCTTTAATTTTCACAAGGAAGGAATCTACAAAATTAGAAAGACAATGATTAAATCTCAATGAAAATGTACGCCTTGAATGTGATGAGGATCAACGGACCAGAAGAGCACAGAGTTGAAGAAGAAGCAGATGAGATGAGAATGAAAACTGCCTTTCTCCTATTTTGTTATTTCTTACTTTCTCTGCTGCTGAGGTTCTTTCTCGGAAGAAGAAGTTGTTGTCTTGGCGAGGAAGGAAGAGACAGAAAAACACGACAGGAATGAATTCGGCTTTTGCTCAGCTTCTATCAAGCCACCGTCTTCTATCAACATGGCCACCAACACTTTGCCTTGAATCATAGTGCTGGTTTTTGGCGGACAGCAATTGATCAATTCGCCAACTAAATATGCAATTAAAAATTATATTTTGGATGGGCTAGGCGTATTATTTTAGTTATTTTATTATACTACCATCACCATCCTTTAATAATTATGTCTATTAAATATTTACTCGGCATGATTATTAATTAATAATACGATAATATGCTAGTACTATGCATTACGTTTATTATGCATTTTTCATTCATTTCATCCATGCATGTTTGTTTAGTTTGTTTGGAATTTAGACTCATTGAGTGGGTTAAGCGAAATGATGTATTCTTAAGCTTTAGAAACTCCTAGTTTGTTCTTACGATGAACTAGTTGTCCCCCCATTCCACCGCTATCTTACTTATTTCTGTCCCCCCTCCTAAAGGTTAGGTTAGGTTTCAAAAAGGCAAAAATACTAACTGCCACATTGTGGTGGGACAGATACCCCATCCATGACTTTTATTTATGAAAAGGTTAGGTTTCAAAAGGGCAAGATATTAACTGTCCCACCCCACGAGCATGCTTTGCCCCCTCTGATACCCCTGCTGAATTTACTTAATAGTAAGTGGGGGATGGATGTTGGGGCCAGCTAGCACGGTAACGGGGGGATGGTGGGTGGGGGGACAGAAAGTAAGATAGCGGTGGGATGGGGGGACAAATAGCACATCATTTTGTTCTTAAAAAATTCACAAATTGTCGAAATTGCCACCTTGTTCATCTCAAAAAGTGATTTCAATCTCAAAGTTGCCAATTTATATTGTGCTGGTCGCCAATTTGGCAAACCCGGAGAGCCACTCGCATAACCCCACCGTCTCCCACGCACGTGGCGGAAGCCAACTCAATTCATATTATAAACATTCAACTTTTACATCACACAAACACAACACAACAAGCGCAATTCATAGCAATAGTGAACGTGAGATTGGAGAAAGTTCAAAGTTATTAAAAATGTCATGAAAGAAAATATTGGAGGAGCCGGATAAAATTTACTATTTGATAATCTTTGAATTTTATTGGAATAAATTAGAGAACAGGATTTTTTATTACATTCGAAGGTAATTAAATTACAACAAAAAAGTGGAAACATAATTCATAATAATCATTATTTTCTACCCAACCTGTATATATACATGTATTGTGATAACTGCATATGATTATTTTCAGTACCTGTTCAACCCTTTTCAAATATGGACGATAAAAATAATGAGGGGGCACCACCACCATCACTTCCAGCAGATTTTCAGGAATTCAGATTAGGACAAGACGAAGAACTCAGATTTGAAGTGGAAGGGACGAAAGGCCAAGCGGTCACTGCGGTGGTTTGTACAATAATATGATGATATTTTGTATGATAATTTGACAGCCCCTATATATGTACGTAATGGTTGAAATAATATGCAGATGGTGGATGGAATGGGAGAAATTTTTGGAACGGAAATGATCAAGGCTAAAGAGTATCAGTTCGGCCCTGGGACAAAATTGGCTATTTTTACATATCATGGGTGTACGATTCATATAACTGGTAATCATAATCAATACTCCGGTTGCGTTTGATGCATATAAAACTCAACACATTTTAAGTTGATTTTGTTTCGAGGAATTAACGCGTGATAATTAACTTTGTAGGAAAAACTGAAATAACTTATGTTGCAAAGGAAACACCAATGATTATGTATCTCAATGCTCACGGGGGGTTGGAAACTTTGCGACGGTTTGGCCAATGACGTTTATTGACTTAATCATAAAATAGTTTTATGGCGTACGTTATATTTAATAGGACTGCTGAGACAGATGATAAACGTGGCCCAATTGTTTTGGTAGTTGGTAAGTGATGGAATTTTGTGTTGGTTAAGTTATAAAGTCTGGTCTACTAAATAAGAACGTTCCCTGAAAACTGTACTTGTTTTGGTTTGCTATAGGTCCAACAGATGTGGGAAAAACTACATTAAGTCGAATCTTGATCAATTATGCAGTGAGATTGGGTAGACGACCGATTTACGTTGATTTGGATGTTGGACAAGGAATGATATCAGTTCCTGGGACAGTGGGTGCAATGTTAATTGAACGCCAAGCATCAATTGAGGATGGTGGATTTATTCAGCAAGCTCCAATGGTCTACTTCTTTGGCCACAAATCCCCTCAGGAAAATATCCCGTTATATAATTTGTTAATCTCAAAGTTAGCGGAAACTGTGCACGAAAGAATGGAAAGCAACAGAAAGGGTATACATTTGTATTGATAACCTGCAGTTTCAATATTGGGCTCCTTTGTATAATTTGTGTTTATTGGTCTGCAGCCAAGGCGTCTGGCGTGGTCATCAACACTTGTGGTTGGATTAAAGGAGAAGGCTATGGAATTATTACCCACATAGCACAAATATTTGAGGTTTAATTAATTGTATAAATATTACCATCACTGGACTGTCTTTAAGATCTTGTTTATTTATTCATCAGGTCGATGTCGTCATTGTTTTGGACACAGAACGACTTTACATGCAAATGAAGATTGACATGCCTTCCTTCGTAAAAGTTGTATTTCTTCCTAAAAGTGGTGGGGTATGTAAACAAAACTACCCATATACCCATATATTTTAATTACGATTCTTGAAATGGCTTTGCGCTTGTCTTACGATTTTTAATAACTAACCCTCAAGGTAGTGGAAAGAAATACTAATGCTCGGCAAGAAGCCCGTGATAACCGAATACGGGAATATTTTTACGGGAGACCACCGCAACTTTCCTTGCATCCTCATTCCTTTCAGCTAAAACTTTCTGAAGTAAGTTGGGTCCGATTAAACTTTCCTAATGGTCATAATAATTGTTTCTTCGCAATGAGTAGACAAAGATTTATAAAATCGGAGCTCCGCAAGTACCGCAGTCTTGCATGCCATTGGGAATGAAAGGAGAGGAAACCAGAACTAAACTAGTCGCAGTTACCCCAAGTCACACTGCATTGCTACATAGACTTTTAGGTTAGTTTACGGGTTTATTTATATATAAATCTACATAAATTGATTTCTTATTGAATTACAGCTGTTAGTTTTGCTACTGATGAAAACAGCGATGAAGTAGTTAGAACAAATGTTGCCGGATACGTGTGCGTTACGGAGGTGGATGTAGAAAAAGGAAGAATGACCGTGTTATCGCCACAACCACAAGCTGCATTCGCGCCGAAAACCTTGCTAATTTTGTCAGACATCCTTTTTATGGATTCTCAGTAAGCTTATTGTATTGAACTGACTATCTTGACTGTCTTCAATAGTGTATTTATCAAGTTGGCTACACTCTAATTTTTTTAAATTATTTGTATGTATATCAATGAATACATGTCATTATGTTATGTTAAGGATTATGTAGGTTCTATTGTTAATCGCTGTATTCAATAATAAATAAAATAAAAATATATGAGAACAAACGTCTTTAATGCGTGTTGCGGCTTGCGGCATCAGGCTTGAATATAAAATTGTAATATTTATAGTTTTAACCGAATCCAACATTATTTATACAACATGAGATATTTCGTTAGCTCCAAATTTCTTGCCCTATACCTTTAGAAGATCTATCTATTGGTCTTGTATGAAAGGTACGTATTCCAAAGCAAGGCGATACTTTGGGCAAACAAAACTCGGTGCTGCAGTGGGACTAGATAGAAGTTAATCACTTGGGCTGCAGGCCATAGCTAATACATAGAGCAACAGATTTTATGAAAAGAGGTTATTTTGTTTGGGCCTAAAACAACTCGTGTGCGAGTTAAAAATAAGTTTACCTGATAATTTCTCAGCATTACGTCAGGATAATTATTCTTAATATGAGTCTGAATTTCTGGGAAGGTTTGCCCTGAGGATTGAACAAAACCTGATTGAACTATTTGACCATTATTACTTAGAATTTGAATCAATTTATATCCATTACCATTTAAAGCTCCCATAAGTCCCATAAAACTGAATAGGAACGTGGGTGCCAAAATCAGTTGATCTGCAGCCATTTTAGCGACTGCAGACAAAGCTGGTGATTTTATTACAATCTTTCGCTCTAAGAATCCGTACCAGGTTCTAAGAAGTGGACCCTGAATACAATTATGCAATAATGAAAAATCACAACAAATCTGATCTCATTTCACATGCGATTCTACAAAGACACTTACCACAATTATAAACCCTATGAGACCAAACCGGGCTGTTCGGAAGAGATCGATTTCTTTAATTTGTTTCTTCTCCACGAATTTCTGACTGATGATGTCACCGGCGCACATTAGCAATCCTGAACAATACAAGAACCATAACATTATACATATAACAGTAGATTCGAAGAGATCAAAAAATTATATGCGATATGATTGGAATTTTTACGAGAATAACTTATTTTAATAATTGTAAATTGTACCTGCTTGAGTGGATGCGGTAAATTTAGGATAACGACTCATGGTCAAGGATAGCCTGCTGAATATACTCATCTTGAAGTATAGGAAAATGAAGACGACAACGATGTCGTTTGATGGGATACTTGCAGATTCAGTGTGTATTTAAACTATACGGTATTTGTATTCGTATTTATTATACTATATTGTATTCGTATTTTCGTATTATATAGTTACACCCTTACAGTAAGATTGATTTATACAACGATATTTTCAAAACCTCGTCTTTTCGCCATAGTACAAAAACAACTACATGAACGATAAACCGGTTTACGGGCCCATGATATGCTATAGGATTCGCTTTCTCCTGAAGCACATGTTACAATCGAGATCAGCAGAAGTAGTAGTAGACCAGAGTGACTCAACTCTATGCTGGACTGAGAAATATGCTATACAAAATTTCATTGAAGAGGAAGAAGCGTCATAAAAAATAAGAATGTTAAAAATAAAGTCATATGGCAACACTAATTTCGGAAGAAAACAGTAAAAATAATTCGACACCTACTCAAATACTCATATATGAAATGTGGAATAATTTATGTGCGTTGCGTTTACAATAATTCGCATAGCCATATCATAGCCCGTGTCCTTTACTATGTCAAGGACTTAACGATTACGTGGTGTCACACTTTATTTAATACACATATCGGTTATTGGAGAAAATAGATAGGAGGGTCATGTCGTTGAGTAGTGAAAATGGACCATTTGGACCCCACGGTTACTTACTCTTGCTGCTTGGCACGCTGTGGATCTTGGTTGGGGAAATTGGAGCTCAAAATGAGTTGACGAACGCGATCGACCCAGATCAATCTCCGGTGGCCTCGTCATTTATAAAGCTAATTCCTCAATTTAATCCTAACGCTATCACCGTTCAGTTCAAAACTGGTAAGACTATCGAAAATAAAACGATATCATTTTAAAATGGTACCAGAATATTTTACTAACATGTGTTGTGTACTCCAGATGCACGGATAGCTCTTTCTCCAGCAAACCCATCCTTTGTCCCATTTCTTATACAATATCCTAAGATTGCTGAGAATGAAATTGATCAATCCAACGATGCAGCATTTCGTGACGAGATGATCGCATTCTTCAAGTCAAAGTATGGAAGCTTTCTTTCAGAAGTCGGTTTGCCGGTCGGCTGTATTTCTTTCTATATTGGGGCAACTGATCTAAACACGATAAAAGAGTTGGAATCCCTGACTGATTCTCTGAATAATGAAAAAAGGAAATCCCGAAGGAATAGATTATTATTTAGTGGAATTTCTGGGAATGAATTGACACGGCGGTTGAATTTGGATCAGATCACTGGAGCGTTCAAGGAGAATGTTGCGATGACTCGAGGGTCACCAACCGTTTGTGGCAGCATATTCTGGACTTGTGAGTCGCATAAAAACTGAAATTAACAACATATTGAATAATATTTGGGATTGTCTGTACATACAGTAAAGGATGGGACAATTGTTGCAAATCTACCCTCGACTGATTTTGCGTCCAGACAAGTGTGGATACCAACTATGAAGTTTGCTATTAACATTTTTAAATCAGATGTGACACGAGGGCTTTCGGAATACTTTTCTACCGGAGTTAGCTGTCTTGATAATATTGTCACCAAGCGAAATTTTTCTTCAACCGTGTCCAAATGGATGTCAGTTAAGGTGTTTAATTTAGACCGGCTTGATAAAATTTATGCAGAATTAGAGGAATATAATATGAAACATGTTAATTTTGCTCATAGTTAATCCCTCAAATTCTGCAAAGTCAAACATGCATTTCAGGATTCTCTAGGGTGTTACAATTATGGATATCTATTGAAAAATACAAGCACACCTTGGTTTACGGTAGGGTTTTATAATGTATACACATGTCCTGGTTATAACGGCCTCAGAGGGTTGGTTAATGCAGTATTTTTGGAAACGGTGTATAGTGTTAATGGCCGAAATTTACATAAGTATTTATCAACCATTACTATGAATGCAATTACCAATGACTGCGGCCGTTATAACTATACACTGTTTACTGTGTGTGGATTGGATGATTTTCACGTTTTTGCACAAAATACTGCATTATTTTTCATTACCAAATCTTTGAGAGGTTATAATTGCGAGATAGCTCCGGTAGAGAAAAAAAGATTGGATTTTTGAGATATGTCGTTTTAAAAAAAGATATGCCTGAAATCCCAACGACCACGATGACCCTGAAGTCCGCAAACAAAGTATTGGCCCGTAAAAAGAGACAAATCACAAAATCTAAAGAAGGTATCCGAGAAGGAGGAGGATATGAACAAAAAAACATGCTCAAAAGAAAAGGCCAGCTATCCGAGAAAGAGATGGAAGAAATCTTGTACAATGAAGAACTAAAACATTTATATGACAAAATGGACAATATTTTTCGGAGGCATAATCTAGAAATTGCAAATTTGGACGTAGTACAACTTCCATCTGAAAACAAAAACAGACATCTTGTCGCTCCACGTCCGATCTTTTTTTCCACGACTACAACTACAACTACAACTACTTCTACAACAACACCAAAGACCACAACCAGAAAAGCCCTGAATGAACCAAATAATGAAAGACAAAATGAGAAGACACAGCATAATGTAGAACCCGTGGAAAAGCCGGTGAAGATCATCAGCGAGGTTGACATTGATGAGAACAATCTGCACGAACCCATTTCCGTTTTTGTGGAAGGGGACAAATTGACAGCAACTCTGGATGTACAACCAAAGGGATATAAACCAGGAAATGCTCTTCATTTTCAATCAATCCAGTCTGCAAAACCAATCAATCCATTGAACAGCCATTGGCATCCTGGAAAGCATGAACAACATCATCTGCCAGTGGACCCACAGAAAGTTAGGCCGCTTCATATGCGACAGTTTATTCTTCACAAAAAATTCGGGCAAGTTCCAGTGGCCGATAATTTCATTGCTGCTTTTGCAGATTCAGCTGTCCATAAAATTCAAGATTCAGCACATGCCCTTTTTCCAAAATTGGTTCATGGAACTCATTCTGACCACATTCCCAAAATGCATAGTTTCCGTCCAGTGGAAATGGCAAGCCAATCGCATCCCTTAGCACAACATAAAATGGGACCCCGAGAACAAAAAGATCACAACATTGTCAAACAAGTTGTTCAGAATTATCATGCCAGACAGAAACGCCCTGGTGCAAAACCATTGTCTCGTATTGATCAAGGCCTAGTTGAATTGTATGACACTGACAGAGAATTTCCTAATCGTAGTCTCCAATGATAATCCTTTAAAGAAATACGAATTTTATAAATAAATAGTGAAAAGAAAATAGCTAGGTATAAATGGCAAATTGTAATTGTGGAGTTGTCTATGAAACAAAACTGAAAGTTAAATATATTATGATAATTCAAGTTCATTATTCATCACTAATTACGCAATTCGTTGATGTAAAAGGGCAAGCGATCACTTTCCACACACAGAAGGCATGATTCCATCCAATTTAATGTCAAAAGGGAATAAATTTAAAATATGCATGCAGTGCAAAGGAAACATCCGGATAATTACTACGAGGACTATTATCAACAGGCAATTCCCATCGATCCGCATTTTGGACCGGTTCAGCCAGTGCAATCAGGTTTTATTGCAGATGTATTTATTAATTTTACGATATTATTAAAACCGTTAATCGGTGTTACAGATTTGCACCCTCAGCTTGCTAATGCCAGTTCTGGAATCTTATCGGTGGTTCTAATACTCCTGTTCATATTTTTTGGATGTTGTTGCTGTTGTTTCATGCTTCCTTTATGTTGCCCTGATCTAAAAACTTGTACAAGAATCCAAAAAATTGTTCTTCGTGCAAAACGTAGTATTGAAAAGCTGCGTGGAGCAAATTCGGAAAAGAGTTATGATCCCCTCCTTGAAAATGACGAAGATACAGACGAAAAGGATATGCGGGCATACCATAGTCAACGCCAAAAAAATAGACCGAAAAGACCAAGGACACGTCGCACGAGAGTTGAAATTCCAATTTGTTCAGATAGATCGACCACTATTTGCATGACTACAGACTGTGGGTCCACATCAGATTCCGCTGATGAGCAACAAGGTTACATTTCTCAAGAGTTGGGAGTTGGAAGGCCTACACACCCCACTATTCAGAGGGATCCTGATATTGAGAACCGGTATCAGGATGTATCCAGATCACTAAAAAATGACAAAGGAAATGCTTTAAGGACACATCATCATCATTCTAATCCGATGCGAAAAAGTGACGAGATGAAACTATTCTCTCCTCCGCCCAATCCACCACGCCCTATGCCTAACCTCCATAATAATGAATATAAAGCTCAGACAAAATCTCAACTCTATGATAAGTTAATAAAAGAGTGGAAATATAAGCGGACTCAGGTAGGTCCACCAGTTCATGACAGTTTAGGGCCCGCACCACCTCCAAGGCGTCATCATCCCACAGTCCAAAATGACAAAGAGGTTTTCAGTCTAGAATTCTAAATACTATTCAAAGGATGGAAGAATGTTATGTGATATGTGAAAACAAGTGAAAATAAACGAATGAATTTGAAATTATCTCTATCACGCATACCTATACATATTATTCATAAAAGTATAATTAAGTGGATCAGTTATCTTTAATTACATAGAAAGGCATAATTCATTTTCAAATATCTTTTTTATATGGACCAAAATTTCATACATACTTATATATAAACCCGTTTGTCCTAATTTTTGACTTCGTACCTATTTTAATGAACTAAAGGCTTCTTTGTGTACATCGCAACGAAAAGTAAAGGGTACACCAACAACCAGTTTTCTTTTTTACTACTATATTATTCCCTGGATCAATACCTTCACAAGCGGGAAAGTGCCCTACTAAAGGGAACCAACTCACAACAGTTCCACCTTTTTGAGAGTAATTTTCTTATACATAGATATATTTACAGAAATATTTTGAAAGTGCCATAATTTTGATACCCTTTTCGTACATACATATACGTCATGTATACTGGTTCCGATTCAAGCCAGAGGAAATACTCACCGGGCTTATCAGTTCTGGATAGGAAAAATGGTCTAATATCAACCCGATACCTTATGCTTATGGCTCATTTGATTCTTGCCGTAAGCTGCTTAATTTTTATAAACTTAAACATAACACACTAATTGTGTATATCTTTATTTCCTCCCATTATTAGGTTAGCTGCTTAATGGCACGGGTACGAGATCATAATATAACAATAAACATACAAACAAATCGCATTTGATTGTCCAAGAATATAAAATATTCATGCTATTTTAAAATTTGAAGGACGCGAATATCAAAGCAAGCCTCCCACGCCATCACACTGCAGATGAATTTTATTATAAAGACGTGGAGTTGGTGGTGGGTGTGGCTCTCACTATCTCCTTCATCTTTGTGGAATTGGTCACATTTGGAACGGGACTCACAATGTTCAGTAATCTTGCTGGAGCCTATTGTAAGAATTATTTTTATAACTGGAGAATTGCATAGCAAAACTTATTAATCTCGTTTTATATTTAATAAATAAATGCAGCAATAATGGCCCACGCTACTGGTGCTTTGCTTCACGCCTACTTTATCTTGGACACCTGGGACTGTTGGTTATACTGGTGGATTTTCAGTTTTACAGCATGCCTTCCGTTGTGCTTCGACCTTGCCTCAATTCTCGTCAATTTTTGTCTGCATGATGTTAAGTATAAGCAGTAAGCTAATTATTACTGCATTACTTTAACTCAATTTTTTGTAAAGTCATTATTTATTAGTTTAAGATAGAATACGCATTGCACTTTATATATCCTGTCAGCTATATAAATTGCATGTATCGTTGGATTATTTTTTTCATAAGCATGAAAACTTATTTGAATCTCGTTTCAACCAATTTTTATTATAATGTTTCGATAAACTTTGTAATTACCGAATCGAATTTGCCTTAGTTAAGATATAGATATTTGTACAATATTTATGAACTGCTTAAATCAATATTATCCGTCCAACCAATTGCACAAATACACACTTATATGTAAAATCATAGATAGCACGATGTAAAGTAAGAACAATACAGTATTACAATACAAGACTTTCAATGTATTTCAGCATAAAAGTATGTAGAGAATTCTTATCAACTCTACTGACATTGTCTCAAACAAAGTTTGATCTTTGGATGCATAAACTTTTTACCGACTACTAATATACATAATGTACTTGCACTTCCCTAATAAATATTCGACTACTATACTCACATATATATATATATATATATATATGTTTCTAAATCACATTTCAACTTAAGCATCAAATCAAATGCAGACATCGGAGAGGAGACATCATACCATGAAGCCAACGCAGACCAAGCAAAACTTGATCTCGGAGAAAGTTTGTCTGTCTATATGTAGCTCCCCCACTATTCTCGATTAAAATGAATGGTGACACAAGCAGGTTGAGGGGATTTGAAGTGAAATAATGGAAATAAAGTAAAAAAAAAACCTACAGTGCAAATTTGCAAAGCCCGACCCAGGAAAAACTTTGTATTTGTTGTTATTTTAGTTTCTCTTGAATTATTTGTGTAAATGAATCAAATAGACTCGTCATGTAACTAGGCTACATATGTGTACATTGTTTGCGCTCAATTATCATTTCGATTT
>JAQFZJ010000394.1:0-29705 GCA_034695645.1 Folsomia fimetaria
AAGATAAGTGCAAACATATCCTCCATTAATGCTTGGCAGTGATGTTAGTCCTTTTTTCTGTTTCCTATTACCAAGCAAATGTGTATACTCTCCTCCTCTCAGATTACATTACACACAGATTTTGCTTTCCAGGACAAATAATAAGTGCCTTTATTTATGCATTCCCCAACAACTGAATAGAATAGAATGCTTCTTTTATATAAAGGATGATGGGGGATAATAATGAAATGGCGTGGCATTACATTACAGAAGAGATTTACGTTGCCTTTTATTCAGAAATGAACTCTGTTTTTTCAGGTTCCTTCACAATGCATACATATATACATAAGTCCTCACTGGAATGGAGGAGACTTTTACCTTTAGGCTTTCAAAAGAGATGAGCTCTGGAATTGAATAGACTGAAAAACTGAATAAAGGGATGAACGCTTTTCTCTCAGTTTAGATAGATGGACTTTTATATCTACTCTTGATTTTCGAATTTTCCATTTTGATTTCTATCAGTCAAACATATTACACACTTCAAAATCCAAATGTTATGCATTTTGTGAATATTAGATTTTACTTTTAGATTTTGGCTGGTTTAAAAATATCAAAAGTTAGCACAGTAAATTCTTGAAATGGTGGTTTGTCCAAAATCTGAGCTAAACTTTTTTCCATCCTTATTTGAGCCAACATATAACTTTACCAACAACGACCCTATTGAGGTGGACTTAGCAAGGCACATATGGACCCTGTAATGCTGCTTGCTTACTTTGGCAAATGTTACCTTTCGGCTTTTTGCTTTCATTTCATTCCTTCATTCTTCGTTCTTTCGTGGTTGGCTGGTCAAATCCATCCATGCGAGCAAATGAGGTTCCATTTACAGCAATTCAATTTCCAAACAACAAGGCTATTTCACTCACTCAACCTTTCCTAATAGACCAAAAACACGACTTCTTGCTTATTTATTCCGGGTGGATAATACATAGGTAGTAATAATAATACAGCGACTTGGACAAGATCACCTTTCGGCAATGCAATATGTCGTACCGTTCATGTCAAGTCGATCATCCAGTCAGAATGAAGCAGTTGTCCGTGGGATATTACCTATTATTATTTAGTCAATGATTTCCATTTTATGATGCTGAAAAGGACGGAAATGTTGAGTGGGTGAAGAAGTAGAGGAGATTTGACTACAAGATGCTAGCGATACTTTGGAGAAAGTTGAGATTTTCAAACAATAGATAGTTTGGAAGTTATCTTTAAGTAGTATGCTTTAATTTATTAGCCTTAACCTCATCGGACAAAAAATGTGTAATATAACCACTACTGTTTTGTCCAGTTCAATCCAGGTGCATTTTTCCATCAATGAGGACTTATATCATCTCTCTCGCCCTCTCCAAAGATCTCATCTTGACTGATGACTGCCCTTCTGATGACTACACCACCACCACCTTTCACCAGTCAGCAGTGGTTGGTGGGTGATGCGATGGAATGTATGTAATTTGATCACCCAAGCATTTGCTATTATATTCTGTTGAAAGCAGGCAAAAGTAAAGTCCCATCCTTCCTTTTATTATTATTATTCCCTCATCCCCTCTTTCTCTTGACCCGATCAACATCTCTCTCCCTTTGTGTATAAGTCGCCTCGCTTTGGCGTATTTGTTATTCTGAACCTAGTCAACCCAACTAATTTGCCCATTTAGTCACTCATCCTTCATAAATTGGCCTTCATAACAAAACATGCACAATCAATGGTATGTATTAGTAAGTTATTAAGTACCTTCGTGAAATTCGCCCACCAATATTTACACCCATATTTCGACAATTTCTGCACCAATCTATCCTTAAATTCAGAAAAAATTAAAATGAACGCAATCGTGTTCCACCCCATTCCTCCCTAACTCATGGGGTACAGAAATTGAGCCCTTGATTTGCGCATCAATCCCTAAACTGAATTCTTTGTTGATGAAGGAAAAGGCACCACAACGAAAAAGAAGTGATTGATCTCTCTTCTCTTCTGTCTGTTGGTGAATGCTGAATGAAAGCTGAACAAGAATTTAATACAGTGCGGAGCGGTGAGGTCAATTTGTCAAACTATTCATCCTGAATCTATTCATCCTGCCTGAGCCCTTCCTTCCCATTTGGGGGGATTACGCCGCTCCTGTCTCCCTGCGTATTCTTCTTGTTGAAAAGGTGAAGTTTTAGTTTATAGTCCCAGTCAGTCGTACATATGTGTGTATCTCAGTCACTCATTTCAATATTTTTAATATCTTCAATATTTACTCACCAGCAAAGAGTAGAACAGCATTTTGCATGCATGCATATAGTTCATCCATACTTGCTTAAGGACTCATACCTACGATGATGTTTGAAAGTAGGCTGGCACGCTGAATTTGAATTGGATGCCCTTTTGGTGAGATTTGTTACCTAATCTCCCTATTCATTACGGGAGGATGAATGTAGATATGGATGCAAGGGACGGATGATTTTGGCTGGAATTGAAATGGTGTGGTAATGACATTTTCTTTTTATTTTGGCAGGATTGATACGATTTCACTTCATTTGCATGCATTCATTTTGGGGGGTGAGAAGAAATGGAAATACATAATTCCTTAAATAAGATACTTTGTGGGGAATTAAGCCATTAAAATAAATCAAGAGTTAACGAAGGTTCACTTCAACTCTGACTTTTTAAGAGGCATCCTTATTATTATTGGACACAAGTTAAGTTGTCTTGTCTCGTTGACGCTAACTTGTTCAAAGAGGATTTGTGGAGAAAGAAAAAGGATTACCTGAAAAGTCACATTTTCAATAAAGTTGTCAATCTTCTTATTTGGAAAGTGTCATCATTGTTTCTTAATGAGCTCCCACCCTCAACCTGCGGGACATTTTTGTTTGGCATAGAAAGGTGCTAAAAAGAGAATGTGTACTTAATAATGCAGTTTTAAAACAATTTTGAATTGTATATCCCAATCAACCAACCAACTGTCAACTTGTCAACAGCTTGGAATGAACGAGTCCAGTGACAATTAAATTTCATTCCTCTTTTAAAATTGTATTCAAATCCACTTGATTATATTAAATACAGTGCTTTTGTTACGTTTAATACTCACTCCTCAATGTACATACATTGTATGTGCATGTGTGGTATGTGGATGGATTTTAGACTGAGGACTGGGTGACTGCGTTTGAAGCATTTAAAACCCTTTCATCATCATATTATTCATCATATAACAATCCGTGGTTTCTTTCCTTCATGACACATTGTTGGTTGGTTGAGATTTTATTATTAAACAAATTGGAATCCAATTTACATATTTTGCATTCTCAGAGGGACAGATCAAAATGGAACTTGCCCGAATGGAAATGTAGAAAAATCGACTTGTTACTTTGAGGACATTTCTAAGCTACAATTTTTTCAAGTCCGGCCAAAAAGTGTAGACTTTCAAAAATGATTTTCATACAATTGTCTCAACACCTACAGATCTCTACTCTAGGGATGATGTGAGTCACATCATGTGACTAGTCCTCTAACCAAAATAACTGCTGGCTCTTAAATACCGGAACCGGAATTGGATTGATTTAATACGATGATGAGCAGCGTGGATGATGACACCGTTTTCACTGAACCCGGGTATTTAAAGTTTACGGTTATGGAACATTCTCGTGCTATTCTATCTGCTCGTGAAGGAACAGTCATTTGGTCAATCGTCAATCGTCATGTCACGCTATATGCCATTTCAAAATAACCCATAAAGCTGTCTGTCTCCCTGCTTTCTATACATGCACCGGAAGTGCGATTTTTGATTGAATTGTAATCAATCAGCCAATCTCATCTTTAATTTCTACGCAAGTGGAAATGCGCTTGGCTGTATGATTCATTCATATTAACCACACATTTCTGTACTGTCAAAATTCAATACTTTTGTTCAAACGAGTTTTATTTGTGGTTAAAATTCACTTGGCCAACTCCTAAATTAAATTAGTATGTTTACCATTTAGTTTCTCAATCAAGCTAGAAATCCGGCAGTAACAAACTTTTGTCCTGATTTGTGTCCCTGTTCTGTTCTGTTCTGTATGATTTTGTATTGAGGAACGAATCGAAATGAGAAATTAAAACTCAAAACTCAAAATTCAAAGGATGTTGAAATTAATGAGTGCAAATAACCATGCACACAACAACGTCTCTCATCCACCACCATCAGCCACATATTATTTATTGTTATGTTATTATCTCATGCTTCCCTGAATTTATTTTTTATAAAACGATTATTGATCATCAAATGGTCACACATCACAATTGAATGAATTGAGGAGTCCCACAAATTGAAGGGTTAACATTAACGCAGCACAGTAAAATTCATTCACAAACAAAGGTGCCTTCTCCTTCACCCACCACATCATATACAACTGTTTGGTTGGTTGGTTGGTTTGGTTGGTGTGAACAAAACGCATATTATTATGTATGTATTATTGAGCTGAGGTCGTGTGTAAGTCGTTTGATTAAAAACTTCAAAGTCTGAATAAATGAATCACTTTGCTTTGCTAAACCCGTGGTGGAAACCAAACATGACCACCATTTCTCTTTTTGTGCACAATTTCATGGGTGGCCAACCATATTATTTACTCCACAAGCGGAGAAAAGAGTATTAATCTCACCTCGTAATTACTCAAGGACTCTTCTCAAATAGATAATACAACAACCCGTTCATTTTCACACCAGAGACCAAACCAAACTAAACCACCCTTTTTTTGGCTTGGCTTGGCTTGGGTGACAGTTGTTGGTTCATCATCATCTGTTTATAATCAAAGTGATTAAATGCAGATTTTAAATCGTTTAGGGCAAAACTTATTGTTAGAGTTTTGCATTTGAATTTTGTTGTATGCATATGGATTTATGGGAATTGGAGGATTATGACACACAAATCTGTATTTCATCAATATGCACTGACTACATGCGCACAACTTTTAATTTCGAATCTAAATAAATCAAAGTAATACTTTGCTTAATTTGGGATTGATTCACTCTCATTTGATCATATGTATAATATATAATTTGGCTGTGGATGGAAATGTCGAGTGTCCTCCTTTGATTTGAGTGTGGCTTTATTTAATTTTATTTATTTAAAGTGTTAAATACTCCATCCATCCATACCCACCCAGTCCAATACCGTATTAATACCCACTTGGCATAAGTAATGAGGGGAGTTGGGTCGAGTTGCTTATATTTGGTGTGAATTTGGACTTTGATTCTTTTTCCGGGCAGTAAAAGCAAAAAAAACCTGAAGCACCCGGCCCGGCTAGGTTTTAGTCCCGTACATTATGCAATCCTTACTATTGTCCCCGAACGGTAAGCTAAATAAAGCAAAGCACTCAATTCTTGATTGTTACCAGTTATACCGTTTTGGAGTTGGAGATTTGCTCAAGTGTGTTTTCATTCTTTCTTTATTATAAAGTATTTAGCAAAATCTCACACTCTTTTTATTCTCATGGATGGAAAGTGAGCTCGTTCATGTCACAAATTCTTTTTTATGTGACAAACTCAAGTGTCTTGGGCCTGGATGCTGATATGTGACAAAAATTATTTTCAGTGCAAAGTTTATATGTATTTACTGTGGCAGAAAGTAGTCCTCATTTTAAATGTTATACAACAGACATTATGTGCATAACCCATTAAAATGATCTTTCTTGGAAATGTCTCATTTTATTTCCTACATGATTAATATCTATCTTAGTTTCTTCCTTTATGATTAAATCTTATATATAGTCTAATGCGCATTGTCAAAACTTACTCTCAATCTTAGATCTTTGCCCATCAACAACAAAATCATTAAAACATTCCAACCCAGCCTTGCATCTCCATCTTTTCAAAATGTAAATTGATCCAAAATTATTTCTATTAAAACCTCTCCGAGAAACACCTCTTCCTTGATTTACAAAAGTAAAAAAGTTGTGAACTTTCTCACGGAGGAAGAACAAGGCTCGCTGGTGGATGAAAGGCTTTCTAAGAAATCAAGGGCTCTCTGAAGAAAAGAGGTACATAGTTGTCGCAGCACTAACTCAATCTTGTTCTATATCTCATTCACTAAAAACTCGATCAGATCACATCTTTCTTAAGTTCAAGTAAGAGTAAAGTAAGTCAGACAATTCCATTCATAAAACATTTCAATTCATCAAGAATGAGACAGGTAGGTAGATATATGTAGGTAGGTTGGTTAGGTGGATACTGCAGAAGCATTGCTTAAGAGTATTAAATAACACAACATCCTAATAAGTGAACATGGGAAATAACAAGATAAGAACATATCACATCACAAATGCAGGTAAGTCGGGTAAGTGTCTCAAGAAAGAAGAAGAAGAAAGAAGAGGAAGGTGGTGAAATTGGAGAAACATCAATCATCAAATCAATCTTGAACATATCTTTTAAAGAAAAGCGATGCAATGTCAAGATTTTAGCTCCCACTACTGCTCCCACTTTTGTCAATTTTAATTCTGAAAACATTTTATATTCTTGTACGTATGTATACCTCAATTGGTGTGCAAAGTAAAAAGAGCAAAAAGTGAAGTACAGATAGATATTTATTCTCTGTCGTTGCTTATGTACGTAGTATAATACAAAAACCTTTACAAAAGGAAACCTTGCTTTTCATTTCATTTTCGAAAAGGGACAGGAAATCTCAAATTACAACTTGGCACAAATTCAAATTTTGATGACAAATTCAAAACTTTGTCTTGTTTTATTTTTACTTATGTCCTTGAAATTCCAGCTCTCCTACCAAATTCATATGCACACACGTAGGTCGAAAAGAATACATTATTTTATTAACTGATGACATTTAGCTCGGAGGTGAGTAAATAAAGGAGTAAATATTTCGTCCACTTTGAATCCATCACAAAAGATTATTATTCTCTTCAGAGAGAGCATTTGCTTTCTCAAGTTGTAGTAAATACTTAAAGGGATTTGCAAAGCCAGCCGACCCTTATTTGGAATAGTAGAGAATGCGACTCATCTCATAATCATTGTTAAATGTGGTTAGTTTTTCGTATCCCTTCAAAAGACTTCTCTTCAGGTTAGTTAGGCCTTGCATTTGTCACAATATCTCTTCAGATATCAAATAACTCTGCTAATGGGATGCAAATGCGCCGCAAAGGAAATACGCCATCAATATGT
This sequence comes from Folsomia fimetaria, assembly GCA_034695645.1. Classification (NCBI taxonomy): domain Eukaryota; kingdom Metazoa; phylum Arthropoda; class Collembola; order Entomobryomorpha; family Isotomidae; genus Folsomia; species Folsomia fimetaria. The sequence goes on from JAQFZJ010000394.1 coordinate 7,154, forward strand.
TCTGTCTATGTACTCATAATGATTGCTTTTTAAGATACAATTGTAATTTTGTGGAGATAAACGAGTTGTTGCTTTTAGAAAAGCTTTTGCAAATTTAGTGGTCCATGATTTTGAATGCATAATTTGCTTGATTTCTTTAAATAATGATACAATTTATACCTGGAACGGTGTCTGATTGTGAAGTCCATCTCCAATCGGCAGAGAAGGAGGAACAGGTAGAAAGCAGACGTGGTTGGCGACAGTGTGATTAGTATTGGAAACTTATTTTGGAGTAAATAGTTATGGTTTGGTGAGAAGGGATTAGTCCAAGAAGGAGGAAGGACTGCCACCGACCAGTGGTCATTATTACCCACATTATTATGTGGTTGGTGATTTCACACATCATTTGTCATTTGTCACCCACATTATTCTCGTGTCTGTTACACAGCAAATAAATAAAGTTAGTCCTCAAATCATAAAGAAATAAGCCAACACAAGTTACTGTTTCTTCTCGTAACGTAAAAACCGCTCCGGATTAGTGTACAGAGAGGCAGGTCAGTCAGGTCAGTTCGGTCAGGGTAGTAAGTAAGAAGGACGAAGGCATGGAATTGCTGAGTGAGGGTCATTTTACTACCTTTTGTAATGTTCGGTCAGTTTGTTAAATCTCACCTTTCATCGCCATCTCATCCTCTCCTTCACCTCTTGTTTTCATCTAACACGAGATCTTATCTCACCTTCACAATGCATAAATTCATCATTAACGGACCAGCTTAATCCAGTAGAGAAGAGATTCAAAGGTGTGCCGATTTCTAGAAATGCGGAGAACAAGAAAATATGAAATTCAAATCACTGAATCAGTAATGCAACGAAATTATATATTTAAAATTGAAACACAGATATCAAATTTTGATTTTTCCTGAATTCGAATTTTACTTTTTACCTCCGAAAAAAAGAATATATATGTAAGAGTAAAAATTCTACTGTGTCAAATTTGTCAAAACGCCAACAATACAATCAAACAACGGTTGTGAACAAGTTGTTGGGAGGAGGAGGAGGAGGAGGAGGAGGCCATGGTGTGGATAATATACTTCCAACAAAGCTAAATAACTCTTGGAAGTAGGCCTTTGCCTTCAAATATAATATGCAATACAACACAATATGACAGATTATTATGCTTCTGTATTCATTCATTTCATTGTTATTTCCTGTCCACTTTTCTTCCATGCCTGCTGAAGGAGAGAGCCCCAGACATACATACATATAACCAGCATATATAGCATACTCCATGATTTATTTAACCGATCCATTGTCAATATCAACAATTTATTTATTGTCACAAAGATCAGCAACTGATCACTGCGTAAAATGGCATCTACTCACTTTTGCTCTTTTCCCGTCAAAAAGCCCGATTTTGGGGACAGTTGGTAGTTGGGTACCCTTAAAATTCTAAATCTTTTGTTCCAACAAAATACACCATTTTGTCCATCCGTCCGTCACCCATTATTGTCAAGGTACAACAAAAGTCTCGTGTAAACTGAGATGATGAGATGGAGGACTACGGGCGGAGAGAGAGAGAGAGAGAGGAATTGAGCTGACAACAATAAAATTCGAAAGAATGTCATATTTTGATATGAAGGGCTCACAATTCGTGTAATAATATTACAATGCGTCCGAATATTTGTCATGAATGCGATGCGAGTCACAAAGAGACAAAAAATCAGAGTTGGATGGATGGAATTGAAGTGAAATTCATCGCGTAAAGATATGCATGATCGTCACTTATTAAAATTTTATGCTCTAATAATATCTAAAGAAAGAATTTAGCGTAAACATAAATCCGAATCCGAGTTTGATTATTATTTCTGTATCAAAATTCTTTTACAGATTAGTTTATTATCTTCATAGATATGGATAATACTAAATCTTATAGAGATTATCTTATAGAGAATTGTCAAGAATTTTCTCCCTTCCGAATATTTGTCCTCTCAAATATTGTTTTTACGATGTGGTGTAGTGATTTTGACAGGATAGTCTAATACAGAATATTGAGTATTATTTATTTAGGACTTTTGCACCGACAAAATAGAATGACATTTTTATCCTCTCTCTCTCTCTGGCCGGACAGAATGACAGTTGGAAGCGTTGGATTGATGAACAACAAAAAATCAAATGCACGCTCAAAAAGGCACCCATCACATTGACATTACCTTGTCAAATCATTTGATCACATTAAGAGAATGGGACAGATGAGTAAATCATGTAGGGGTCCTTTAATAGACTCGTTTTTCCTAGTTGACAGTTTCGGTTCAATATATACAGATACTCAATGCACCAGAGTTGTACATACGCGTCTGATTTTGAGAAAATTGAAGTATAGATGAAAGAAAAATGAAAATTTCATCTTACAATGTAAACCATCACTACTTACGTATTTCTGTAATAAGTAATTGGTCACTTTTCAACAGCACCCACCTACACCTACCTATCAATCCACTTTCTCATCCAAGAGCACATTGTATACGGTAATAAATCTTGTTTTACTAAGAGGAGAGATGATGATTGAATACAAATTGAGGGGCTGGCCATAGAAAAACAAACTGTGAACGAAGCCAGTACTGGTGAAGGAGGACCCTTCCACAAAGCCCGTCCCTTAGTCAGACCCAGAGACCAGGCAGCTGCTGCTTGCTTTAACAGTCTAAACTGGAAGGGAGTCCTAAAGCCCTAAAGCCAAAGCCAAGGGTCACAGGCACATCTCTACGACTATGTATGCATCAACTTGGTCGCTCTGTTGAACTCAACCATAATAGGGGACAAATAGGGTCGTTACTAATCCTTTGGGAAATCCTGTCAAAAATCAAGCCTCGGATTAAAAACTCATCAGTTGCTTAATGCCACTGGGTGAAACATAACAATTTGCTCAAAACATATAGTTCACTTTTAATGGAAAAGTTAAATACTCATTTAAAAAATTAAGTTCATGGAAATGTGAAGATTTACTTAACATAGTGGTTGGTGAAAGCACTCGAGCTGATTTTGTCTGCATAAAGAAAATTTGAAACTTTAAAAAAAGGGGTTGTTGATTTTTTGTAAATTCAGTTATCGCAAAGTGATAAATTAATTTTTCTTAATACTATTATCTGATAACCGAGATGATCATGGACCTCCGTCTTGGAATGGGTGTTGACCTGGCCAAAATGAATCAGCAATCTCAGGGATCAAGTAAGCAATTCATATTTTAAACTGACCTCAATGCATGCAAAAACATTTTTGTAGTATTTTATGTTTGAGAATTTTTATGCAAACATGCATTCTCATTTCGTGAAATTAATTAACAGAACTTTTTTTAATTATCGGCATTATGAATACATTTTAATTGTGCATTTTTAATTTGAACAAAAGCCAATAACTTACAAAATATGCACTTTTTAGATACCTAGATTCAAATGATTTACGACTTTGAGTCAAATTTATAATTGGCTCATCTGTTGTTTTTTCCCATAGCATCATCATCATCTACACCTCACTCACGTAAATGCATTGCATTCCCATAAAGCACCAAAACCTCTGACTGACATCCAGATTTAGATAATACCCGAATCCCCCATTCCCATGGATGAAAATGACCAAACACACCAACTGTCGTTCAAATACCGGAACATCTCACGATTTCCAATCCCTGTTTTATGCTGATCTATTTTTACCAATGGCATACCCATCGGATATTGATCTCACGGTTTAGTTGACCTAAAATTATAATCAGTGTAATCAGTGGTCACGATACCCGAGTAGCATCAAGGATCAGGATCAGTAGTGATGTTACTTCCGCTATATTGCATGAGTTGTGCTTGTAATAAGTTAATGCTGTGATGATACCCGAATCGGATTTCAGTTACTTTTACCTGTCCACCTTATATTACTCATCATCGCATATCACATCCCTCACCCTCGCACTAGGGTTGAATAATAGGATGAGTTTACTTCCGGAAATAGGGTAATTTATTGAATGAAGCCTCATTCGGGTTTCGTTGAATGTCACGCTATATTTCAGTGTGTAATTTATCACTTTTTTCATCACGGCCACAACTAGAAACTGAATTTTATACCAACCACGAGCTTTGCCTTTGTTTAGTTATCCTGTATTAAGATTTGTTCATTTTACATGACATTAATACTGGCAATTTGCTGGGTGTTTGTTAACCCCGAGAAATCACCTCTCAATTATTACACTCAAAAGTTAAGGATTTGAATAACTCTGAAGAAAGCACCGGAAACGCTTTGTTCCATGGTCTAAGGGTCGGATGTCGGAAGTCGGCCTAGCTGCTGCCAGCTAAAGCCACTTTGCCCTGTACTTAAGGTAGGAAGCGTCCCTTATAACCTGACACAAAGAAATTAGGGCGTGATACATACATATTTAATAAAGACTTGCAGAGGTTGTTTATAGGCTTTAACACATGCACATTGGAGTGCATCAATGATAAACCTTATGTCCGATGTTATCATGCCTTATCTTAATCTGTATCGATATGACAAGTGAAGAAGTTCATGTGTTTGAATTTCATGCAAAATTATACAACCAACATATAAAATGTAACTTTTCTCATTTCAGATCGGATTTTATACGACATCCCATGTAAAGTGTGTCAGGATCATTCAAGTGGGAAGCACTACGGAATTTATGCTTGTGATGGATGTGCAGGTTTCTTCAAGGTAGGTCATCATTCCTTTAAGCAAGGTCTTTTAGAAATAAGACCCTTTATTTAGTCCTTATCTCTCTCCTTAATTATCACGCTTAATGAAGCGGAAAGGGCTAAAACATGGTTAAAGCAAGAACAAACAAGCAGTTACTTCCTTATATCTACCTTTCCCTTTCAGACCCTTTTACCCACATTATTATCGATATTGCTGCATTGATTTGATGGGAAAAGAGAACTTATATAACTTCATAATTTTTTGACATTTGATACATTTTGACTTTTTACCTGCCATTCATGCATTTACTTTTTTCTTCATTCATTGAGAAAAACAATAACAAGAAGTTTCCTTAAAAAAAGGTCGTTTTTGTTGATTCATGATTCGATTCCCATGCAGAAGAACAGTTCAGTGGGAAGTGAAGTGGCTAATTTGTGATGATGGAAAACAATACAAAAACAACATTTTAACAAATCTTGTAACTTTTTGCCTCATTCTTTCTCACAGAGATCAATACGAAGAAACCGACAATATGTTTGCCGTAACAAGAGTGAAGGAGCCTGTCCAGTGGATAAGACTCATAGAAATCAATGTCGAGCATGTCGCCTTAAAAAATGTGTGGAAGCAGGGATGAACAAGGAAGGTAAGAAGAAACAATGTAATAATTATAATATCAAGACATTCTCAACTTTCCCATTTAAGCTAACTTTTGACTTTTCTTCTTTTTTTGTGTCTCCTTTTATAGCAGTACAACATGAACGAGGTATAAGTCATCTTCAACAAACAACATGTTACATTACTAGTTGAAATTTACGATTTAGTTCTTATTCTTATTATTATTATCCTATTTGACTAGGCCCTCGAAACTCCACCCTTCGTCGTCAAATGTCCCTCTACTTCAAGGAAGGGATTGGTGGTTCTTCCCAAATCGCGATGGAACCTTCAGCCAGTTCCAGTCCTGTCTCAACTACATCTTCGTCTCAGGGCTCACCTTCACCCTACTCCATCAGCAGTCTTATCTCATCCACAGGACCACCAAAGCAGCAGTCGTCCAGTTTCAGACATCCCTTAAGTCTTCTAGGCTTTGCAGCCCCGCAGACACCACCCTTTCAGAAGTCGGAGCGCCGGTCCCCATCTCAGGTACACAATTTAAACACAATAAATAATATTCTGTGTCTAAATAATAAATTGTTTATTTTTGACATAATATTACTCATAATATATATAATACATGTTTTATTATTCCAAATAGGGTCGTCATTCAATATCCCCCCATGCTCGGTCACCAACACCACCGCCACGACCCACCGATCTTACAAACTCGAGATCATCATCCAAATCGCGTGGAACTCCTTCTTCCTCTTCTACCAATTTATCAAACAATAATAACCCACAACACGTGAACAATAATGCAAATAATGATAGAATGATGAGGGAACATTTATCCTTTGCGGATAAAGTTCAACTCATGCAACTTGAGACCGGTGGTGGTGGGATGAGATTTAATGGAGCTAATAATCACGGTCTTGGAGGAGGAATGATGCCTACACATCCATTTCCACTCCCACTCGATTTGGTTATGAATATGATGAATCGATTAAATCATGTTCAGCATCCAGGATTGATGGAAAATCCATTGAATATGTTAATGATGAGACCACCATTCTTTGCAATGCCACAATTTAATAAGGTGAGATTTAACAAAATCAATTGCAGAATATTTGTGTGAGTATGAACTTTTTAACTTACAAAATACATTATACTATTAAACAGTACAATTGGACAGACATCTTACAATCCAACGGTCATAGGTCACCGCCACCAACTCACCAAAGTCAACCCCTTCTCCCATCCACTGTGCAAGAGCTTATTTCTCCTGGAGGGGCAAACCTCAAAGCCCTATCTTCATCTCTCCCCATGATGAACCCAGTGCATCTTAGAATGTTTGGACTTGGGGCTGCCAACGCCCTATGCGAAACTGCTGCTAAACTTTTATTAAGGAATGTTCATTGGGCGAAAACCGTTCCAGTCTTCACTTCCCTCCCACTTCAGGACCAACTTATACTTCTGGATGAGTCATGGCGAGAACTTTTCGTCTTGAGTGCAGCCGAGGTTGGTCTTCCCATCCAGTTGGGTGCAAATCTGGTACCGGGTGGAAGTGGTAACAATGCTACTGACAATATGAGCTTATCCTCAGGTTCCAACTCGGGATCTGGTTCAGGTAATTGTTGATAATAAATAAATGATTTCTGACGAACATAAGTAATATGTATGTATATATATTGTCTTGCAGATGACGATATGGATCAAGATATCGACGAGTTGTCTGAAGACAGTCCAAAAAAACGCAGAAAACTTCAGAACAAACGCAAATCAACCACAGACACTACAATTGTGCTCCAAGAACTCAAATCATGCATGGAAGCCATTGACAAATTCCGTGAAATGGTAAAGAATGAATAAATAAATTATCTTAATTCATTTATTGTCCATTTAAAAAAATGTTTTGTTTTAGAATTTGGATGCCAATGAATTCTTGTATTTACGGGCAATAATTCTATTTCAAAGTGGATCAGGTGAAGTCAAAAAGAATTTGAAGGATGTCAAAAACATTGAAGCACTACAAGATCAAGCACAACTCACTTTAAACAAACATATTAGCTCAGCTTATCCATCTCAGCCTCTACGATTTGGAAGATTGCTTCTCCTCCTCCCTTTACTCAAGTCGATAAGCCCTTCAACACTTCAAGACCTTTTTTTCGCTAAATCTATTAATCCTAAAAGACTCGGAAAAGTTATCTGTGATATGTATGAACAAGTTTGAAGCAAGATATTTGCATTATAATGGTACACATAGAATTAATATAGTAATGTAGATAAGTACTTATAGTGCCTTTTTATATGTCATCTTTCCCGGATTTCATTGTCACTTTGATATTGTCCCATGGGAAAGTAAAGTTGACGACATCAGTTACCGAATAACAGTATTATTTGTATATACGGAATTACATAAACCGCACTTATCTTATCATAACTTATGTAACTTAAGACTTGTTACTTTTTATTCTTTAATAATTGTATTTGTTGTATAGTCCTTCAAATATTTGGTCAAAGGGTGATGAGATGAAAAATGAGTGTTGGAGAACCTGTAATTGAATTAATTAAAGGGATGCTGGGAACAAAGAGTGCTTTAAAATGTTTGGTTGTCACTGTTATAAGTTTCTGTTGTATTTACAAAAAACCACTCAACTCTCAAATCAATCCCGTGTTAAATAGTTTATTAACAAAAAAATCACCATTGTCCTCAGTTTGTCATTTGATGGAGGCATTAAACTGTAAATATGGAAGAAGTTGATTGTTGAAAGTGCACAGGTACAAATGCGAATAAATTATTGTTGTCTCCATAAAATGACCTCAAGTTAGTGTTTCCCACAACCCGCATATCAACAGAATAACAAAAAGTGCCAAGTTGACAATTTGTTGCAGGGATAAGAGGACCCTTGAGGGTACAAATTGAAACTTTAAACCGAATTCCCATCAATCATCACAAGAACTGAACAAAACAACATTATGATTTTTTGTGGAAGATTTGTAAGTACTCTACTCCATGCGTTAGAGATGAAGTGCATATACCCTTTATCTGTATTGTTAAAAGTTTGCGGGTAACTAACCTTTAAGTTGTATGTTATATACCTTATATTTAAGGTGATGAAGTGAAATGTATGGATTATATAATTTTTTACAGTTATTTGTATTCATGTATGTACATACATAATTTATGTGCGATTTAAACTGGTTGCAATTTATATGCAACGAATCCGCAAAAACTAGACTATCTGCATTGCATTAGCCCAAAATCTGGAGACATTGGATCATTGGCACCTTTCTTTTAGAAGACTTATTATTAGAAGACAACGATTAACTCTCTACATGGATACAATCCTTATCAATACCGTCACATTTGTATTTGATTTTATTAAGAAAATCACGATTGTCGCAAATTCTTAAAAACATATAATTTACTACACGTTATTATTTAAATTCTTGCACACGCAATAAGTTTGATTTGATTGGCGGAATCTAAAGAATTCTAATCAACCACGCCCACAATCATTTCTTCCTCTTTTAGTATACGAATAAACGCTTACGTATATAAATGCTGTCCTTATTGCTAAGTATTACCGATATTTATACATAATATTATTTATGAGTGACGGAAGATCGTGATTATGGCTCATTTTTGGGATGAGCCCTTTAAAAGTGTTTGGGTGGAATGTGAGTGATTGTGTTGGTTAGAAAAGGAAGGTGGTGGTGACGAAGGGTTAACGAGGGTGATTAATGGTGGACACGAGCTGAAGCGATTATGGATGAAATTCCATACGGCACCCATCCACAAAACAGCCATCCAGCACCTTCATCGCCTTTTCTTTCTTTACAATTGCTTGCGGTGAGTGGGTAAATAAAAAAAGGAGGAATGTCAGGAATGCCAAGATTCCCAAAAATCTGGATCCAAACGAAAATTCACATGGGAAAAAGTCACGAGCGGATGTCCTCCTAGCGCATTCCGTTCCCATCGTTCAATTTAACAGCAATAGCAACAGCAGCAGCAGCATCAAGCAAACCAAACCACCGACGACCAAGAGGTTCTTTATGGTCAGGGTGCTTTTGCTCGTGCCACGCCAAACAAGAATAACATAACCATTCATTCTTCTTTTTCTTTCTCTGTCATCATTTACCATTAGAATCTCCTTTTTGTCATCATTATGTCATTTTGATTCCTGCATCCACACATTACTTGCACCCACTTACAGCTAAATTAATAAATTTGGTCGTTACCACCACTTTGCCATAATATTTACAGAAATACACAGACACACAATTTGCAAACCATTGACATACCTTTGTTCAATGTAGATTGCATTCTTTCCCTATCAACTTGTTTTATGAATAATTATGTAATGTATACAATCGCATTCACATACTGCATTAAATAAGTAGATAATTTCCTCTGGTATGAAAGTAATAAAATAAAACCAAGTTTTTCAGATATTATTTCATTTATCATTGCATTTCAGCCAATTTTTTATTGACTTTCTTCATCCATATCCTTCTTCCTCCTCAGCCATATTATTTAACCTACCAACAATCAACTTCACAACCTTTCTTCTTCCCTTTTCATTGGCGTCTCTCTCGTCTACATACTTTTCCATTGTTGGCGCATACCACACTTTTGTCGGTGGGTATTAAAGTAAAGTGTCTCCTGGGTATAATATAATATGAAGAATGCATCCGTTGAGTAAGGAATGCGTCCTATACCAGCCATTCATTCATTCACACGGGTCCGGAGCAAATTGTCTGAAAATTAGCAGTTATAAAATTTTAGTGAGATTCGTCAAATTGGAAACGGTAGCCTGCTTTTCTTTACGGACAAAACTTTTAAACCTTTTTCCAAGTGAGGAATTTAGTGCAGAGCTGTGCAAACAATCACACCATGCAGCAATGCTATAATATGTTATGCAATGGGGAGAATGAATGGATGGATGGATGGAATAGTTTTGGTGAGAATGGAATTCCATACAAAACCACAGATCACCACTGCCACTGCCACATCACACTAACAGAACAACACGGGCTGAATGCCGTAACATCAACACCACCGATTACATCATAATAGTACTGCACAGATGTTGTACTTATTTCTTAAATCTGCCAAAACTTCCATAATTTTTTCATAATCTACGAATTTTTTACGAGTTTTGCAACAGTTGGTTACATATGCGAAATTGCATTTCATTACATCTCACTCATTCTTCCAACCCGACCGGATGTTCCTCAAATATTTGAAATTCATTATTTTCATAAAAAATAAAAACAAATATTTGGATAACATATGCGGTATTTAATGACATATGCTTTTTACAGATAGATGAGTGAAATTCCTTCAGAAATTGCTCACCTCATCACATTCCTCCATAACACCACATATCATCATCGCTCACCACATATTGAAGAAAAATGAGAGGAAAGCAACAACTTGTTGAGGTAATTTGTAGACAATCTTCCAATCCAATCCCATAATCAGTGAAAAAAGACACACTCTCACCGTACAAATAAGTAAAGAAGTAAACCGCAACAAACGTATCAGATCATGATATGATGATGGGTGGTTGCATTTTTAACAGCAGCTTCTATCACCTTCTTATTTTTTCCTATCTACCTGCGTTAACTGAAGTTAAAAGTAAGCAAACTAACTAAAGTTGTATTAAAGCATAATAAAGATGATGCATCAGGTATGCATGTATGAATGTGAGTATCTATGAGGAGTGCCCAATGTAATAATGCAGTATGTACATATGTATAAAATAGCACCGTGTGCAAAGTAAAAGTTTGAAAGAACGTAAAGAATGTGAGACTAAACTAAAGTATTCAATCCATGTTAAGTTAAGCCATGCCCAAGAAGACATACAGATTACTCAATAATAATATTGATGGTTGTTGTGTGAGTTGTGATGATGGAACTACAATGTTGTGTAAAGTAAAGTCATAACTAAAGACCAAGTTCAAGTTCTTGGTCCAATCTCTGCAGTGGTCCATTCGAAGTCCAACCACATCACCTCACTGACTGACCTTTCCTCACACAAAGTTTGTCTGCTAAAACCTCTTTGTCTTCTGGGGTGGTTACAAAAGTGAGCTGGACGCTGCTGGCTGAGTCCAGGTCTTTCCGCGTCCGCTTTTTGTCAACAGGATCAATAAGTATTAAATAAATTGGCAATAAAGTACACAAGCTTAGATAAAGACCCATTGATTCCGTTCATTGCGTCATTACCTGGACTTGGCGAGGTTAAGACATGAATAAATAAGTAGTATATCAATATTAACTACATAACAAAGTTGGTTACACGCACGATAATCATTATTGATTCTTAAATCTTTGATCTGCTGTTTTTGTGAATAAAAAAGTGGTGTGGACAAGAAAAATTCTGAGAAGGATTAAAATTAGAACTGGTACATACATAGTTTGTTAAACACATCCGGATTTTTTTCCGCCAATTTGGACGTATGATTGTGTTAGTAAACTTTTTTGATAAGTGACGCTGGTACCTCGCCATGAATTTTGGATGACACTTTGAGACTGTTGCAGTAAATCATTTCAGGATGAGGGTAACAACAGTTTCTGCCGTACTCTGGACCTGGGCTGAATAGCTTATCTTTGCAGCATTTAATTATTATCACTTGCTGGATAATTCTCAAAATACCAATTTTGTGATTTTTTATCACATCCAAATCCAACCAAACATGGACATACTCCACAAGTACCCCGCTCTGTATTTGGTAAGCTATAATTTTAGCACTACTGCTCCAAATAATAATTTGCACTCATAAATAACGATAACAATAAAACGCTTTGTTTTTGCTCGTGCTTATAACTACCGGATTTGCACCAAGGAGTATGAAACACTTGACTCGTAATTTTGCAAAGCTTTTTTTTCTGTCCCCACTTACAATAATTTCTCCAGAACAAGCATTTGTCTTTTTGGCATGAATACAATGGAATTTGGAATTTAATTGTAATGAGGTGGGCGTTTGCTCGCAGTTTACTTACACTCATAAATCACAAGATCATTCATTCATATATGTAATAGGTTGATAGAGAGGAATATCTGTGATAATAATTTATTCATAGTTTTAGGCAGTAGTTTTATGAGCTACAACAATAACAACAATTGAGACTGCCACAAGAAAAATGAATTGAATCAATGAATGTGATCCTGAACTGAATGATCATGATCTGATAAGAACGATGATGGGTTGATTGGTACAGCAGGGCTTGGTTTTAAGTCGCTTCTTATTTTTTTTGTCCAGCCAGTTGTGCACCATCTCAACCCTTATCGATAATCGAATCGATATCTTAATCATTTACTTTATTTCATACGTTTCTTGTATACCTTGCATTATTTGACCTATAATTCAGAATCATCCTATAAAATTAATCACATAATTATAATTTGCCAATGAGCAAAAAATACAAGGAGGAAATTTTTATGCTGATATGTATAGCTGGTAATTTATGTAATTGCGTAATTTATCCAGGCAAGCTAAATTAGCATGTCTCAATTTATCCAGGCAAGCTAAATTAGCATGTCTCAATTTTCCCATTTCATCTCAAGAGTCGTATACATAAGTCATATTCCTTAATCATACATGGATTCAGTTTCTATTTCCGGTAAATTTTTTGGCATTTAAGGAATTTAGCACATTCTGGCATGTTACAAAAATATAATTTCAGTATTATGTATAACACTTGATACTAATACTAATGTACTAAGCTGGGCAATACAGATACACCCCACCCAAAATGATTTCTTCCTGAATTCTTAACATTGCTTATACATATGTAATCAAAGTTGTATTATCTCTCATCTGTCCTGCTTATTACTATCATCTACTCTATTACATACGTATTTGTTGCTGCTACCTTAATTTATTTACTTTACTTTACCTTCCTTCTGGATTTGGTCTAAGATTTGCCTCAATTCATTATTTTATTGGTTTTGATTCCATGTCAGACTGGAGACTTGTGAATATAAGATCACAAAGGGAGCAATCAATCAAAATTTATTTTTTGGGGTTTGATTGTTCCTAATTGTCTCACCCTGCATTGAAATTGGTAGCTGAATGAATGGATGAACTCATTAATCATTCATCCATCTAAAATAATCCGATGGGTGCAATAAGTAAAGCAAACAAAATTTGACACACTAGGCGGCAAGTGACCTTTAATTCTCACTCATTCACTATCACTCAAAATATTCAGTGGCAGTGGCAGAATTTCTAAAGATTTCATCTTTCATCAGATAGATAAGTCTCTTGGAAGGAATATTCATGTCCGTGATAAAGTAAAATACAATAAAATTGTGCAGTGTAACATTTCTTCTCAATTGGAACCACCAACCACGCCATGTAAACTATACGTCTGGTTTAAACAGAACTTGCTATAAGTAGTATAATTGAATCTTGAATCACATTTAAAGAGATTTTACACTGATATCCGCCATAATCTGCGACTGTTAATTATTATTCCACCATTTTCCGCATTTATTTTCAAGGGTAAATGTTATCATTTTTGTTACAAATGAAATGAAATAAATAAAATACTTTAAAAATTGATTCATCACTCACCTGTGGTGCTCTCTTTTACTTTACAATCTCTACTAATATTGATTTGATACGATCTTATCGATTGGATTTTAAATTCGAAATTGAGAAAATTGAGATTATTAATCTTGCGCAATATCCATTTACTTACATATAGGTATTATTTACCTTCCATGCATGAGTTATTACACTGCCAGCCTTGACATTTAAGCCAGACATTAAAAAACGTAATTGCAAATACTTGTATTTGTCCATGGGTCTTGGAAGCATGTATTTTATAAAATAAAGGGAAGTCAACCTGTCAAACGGTTTCTTCAACTGATGATGATGAATAATTAAACGGTATTGTCTACTCCGTGATCATGATCACTTTTATGTAAGCCTATCTCAAGGAACAGGCGGAGTAGATTCAGTAGTATTGTTCGCACTATCTCACTTTTTGTGCTAATCAAGTGAGCAAATAAATGAATAATTAACTCTGATTAATTAACCCATACTTTGCCTGTGTGTTTTTAAGCGGAATTTCTGAAATCTAATAATTTAGAAAATCTAATAATATCTAGAAATAATTTGCAAAAGTCTATTAGAATATCCGGTGGAATATTTATTTTGAAATATCTGTACGTACCAAAGTACGAAATTATCATAATTTAAAACATTTTGCTATTGAAATCATCTTATTTAATACAACTAGCTCTAATTTAAGATTGTCAATTGTCAATAATATTTTTAAACTAATCTTTATTTCCGGACAATTCATACGTCAATTATCTTCGCAGTTAGTTATTTAATTGTCATTTTGGCAAAATTATATAAAAAATCCAAATCTAATAAAAGGAAACATGACACATCCTCCTTCTCAAACAGGCCGTCGTAGTCTTCGATCTATAGATAATCTGTCAATATAGTAATAGAAATGATAATGAAAGTGATGCTGATTTCTTGATCATCAATTTATTTTATTTGTTCATCATTATCACATTCTTATTACTATATGCATAAGAAATTAGCACTCTCTCAATTTGCTACTACTACTACTCCTAGGGCTATATGCTATGCTATGTACATCTGCAACAACAAATCAAACCACAAACTGATTTAACTTTCCATTAAAATTGCAATGTCATCATGTCACCTATGACAATCATTAGGACGATGATCATCACCACTGATAAGATTAATAAGTTAAGATGAGATTCAATTCGATTCAATGCCAACCAAGGACGTTGGTTGTGTGTGCTGGCTGTGCATGCCTGAAATAATAGGCAAACGGGAAAAGTGCATTTCTTTCTTTCATTGTTTGATTCACTGCATAATTATTGGTATTTTGTTACTTGTTAATAATTTCTAGTCTTGTTGAAAACGTAGCGTGAAATGCAGATCAGAAATGAGTTGAATAGATATATTAATCTTCCAGAAGCAGCAGGTAGGCTGCATGAAGGAGGGGTCGAAGTTGCATGGAATTTAACTTTATACTCCACATTAATTGCTTTTTATTGCATGTAATTGCACATTTATTGTTTGTGTAAGTTATTTCATGGGACTTTGATTATGCAGAATTATTGAGTCTGCAGTCTAGAATAGAACAAATAATTAGAATCTCTTAAAAATTGACAAATCTAGCAAAACTGTCACAATACATGACTACACACACTTAATGATTAGTTTTATATTTACTCATGTGCCTAGAGGAATTCTTCGCAAAATTGTGATCTCATCCAGAATATACGTTTTTTTCAAGATTTTCTTCTCTAATTAAGTCGGAGTTTGATATGTATATAAGATTATGCCCGTGTCTAATTCTGTCTCTGTGCGAGTATTATAAAAACCTGAGGAGAAGACCAGTTTTACTTTAGCGTATAAAGTTGGCCAAATGGCAATGATAGTAGACTTCCTTCATTAAATTCAGGCTTAGGAGATAGATTCAATCCAACCAATAAAGAATTAAAAGTTTGTAATTCACCTCCTCGCAAAACTTGAATCTTTGCATTCTTCTTCATCCAATCATCATTTTAATGGCACCGTACCATGTGTCAAGACAACAATTCGCTTATTCAATCCAAGGTCGGCCGGGTTAAATTAGAAGACGAAGAAGAAGTAATAAGAATTTAACACAAGAAACAATTTGGAATTTTGGGTGGATCTACTCCAAAGAGTTTGTGGAAACTTGGACGAAGTAAAAAAAACAAGCACAGCATGCCAAGCAGGAGGATCTATTCACATTTTTACCTGAATCATGTCGTTTGTGTTAATATTGTTGTTTGCAAATAAATTCGCAAATTGGTTTAACTTATGTCTAGTTGAAGGAAGAAGAAGTTACATATTATTGGCATCATTTGTTCAGTGTGATGAATGGTTTTTGCAAGTTTTAATCTTGGCATGTGTGGTTTGATTTGGTTAGAAGAAATTGCATAATACAAATATACATACATACGCATGATGATGAGAATAATACAATGGTAGACCTCATCACATGAAAACCGGCTCTTCTTCAGTATTGGCATTGATATTGGCACTTTCCAACAAACCGTGATTTATTACTTGACATGGACAATATCATCACTACATACTTACTTATTATTCATTATTCAAGATTTATAGAAAATGGTGATTAATTATTGTTCTGCTAATTTATTTAAATGCCCAATTTTCAACACTTTATGGAACTTTTTCCCTTTTTTAGTAATGATTAATTGTAACTGCGATGTTAATATTGTATTTATTTTTTTCATTTTCAGACTGGAACATTCCTTCTCCTTGTTTTGGTAGCGGCCTTGGGCCCACATGAAGTAGTTGGGCGACCCACCACCACCACCACCCCCAAATCGACTTTGGGAAGATTATCATCACAGTCAGACGACACAGACGTGGATTCCTTCTTTGATTCTCAACGACATTCACCCCTCCAGCAGCAGCACGAAAAGACGCCTCAAACGATGATTGTCCGTGTAATTGTTAGTAGTAGTAGCAGCACGTCATCACAAGAAAGTCCAGATTATGCGGATTCGACATTTACAGATTTTGAATTTCCAGTGTTAAATTCACCATCACCAACTTCAAAACCATCCACTAAAACAACTACTACGGAAGTTAGTATAGTAGAAAATTCTCCACCTTCCCCTGAGCGGAAAGATGTTGAAGATATTTTCTCTGCCTTTTATAAAGCTTTCTCCCAAACCCCGGGACACGGGAGTCCGATAAGCGATGCTTCTGATAATGTGGAAAGATTTCAACTTTTCAACCCGAATGGAGAAAGCAATACTGCACCATTCCCGTTTCAAAGGAAATTTCCAAGAGAGCATAGGAATGCAGGAATTCAAGACTTTGGAAGCACTATCAGAAGCAGTCCATCAAAATTAAGTAATGATGACGAGCTTACAGTTGTATCGTCATCCTCGTCGTCATCTTCTTCCTCTTCATCAAGATTTAGAGATACAAATCCGATTAAAAAATGGACCCCAACTAATGCTCAAGCAGCACCAGAGCATATCGCAGAAAAGGTTGTGGCAGTGTCCACATCCACATCTTCAAGGCAAAAATCTTATCAAGATTCTAAATTTTCAAATACTAATCCACTGCAATCATACACCATTCGGGGAGATTACAGTACTACATCAAGTACCACAACTGAGCCCGGCGTGAGTTTTCGAACCACACGAAGAAGACATAAACAGCGTCAACGCCACCATACGAGTAACAACAATCCTGACGTACTTGTATCTGTCTCCTCATCCTCATCCGCATCCACGGACCAATACAATCCTCCTCCTCAACATCCTCAAGCTTCACCATTACACCAATATCCAACAATAAGTACTACTACCACCACCACTCCAAAACCACCATCTTGGCAACCACAAGTGTGGGGCGAACCTGCAAAAATTTGGAGTGAACCTGCAAAAATTTGGAGTAAACCTGCACAAATTTGGAGTGAACCTGCAAAAGTTTGGAGTGAACCTGCAAAAGTTCATTCTGAACAGCTATGGGGGCATGCTCCATCCACTACGACCACAACTACGACGACTAGAACCACTACCCCAGAAAGATTATCTTTCCAAACCACTCGAAGACCTCGTTACATTGCTCGGACAACAAAATTTCCAAATATTCCAAAGCTCTCATTACGACCTCGCCCATTACCTCCCTCATCCAGGGACGAAGACTATCCCCAAGATGCAGAAATCGTTGAACAAACCCAAGAAGAAGAACCTGGTGGAGGGGGAGGAACTTTTGTAATTCTTGGAGAAGAGGACCCCGAACAAGATTCAATTGATGGCTCATTTGATCACCATCTTGGTCTCCCACCTCTCTCTCCACGACCTATTAGTCTAGATCAATTTAAAACATTTAACTTTAGTTATCATCATACCTTCAAGCATTTAAATTTAAGTAGTTTAACTAATGAGAGTGAGTCTAGTTTTAGTAGTGGTAGTAGTAGTACTTCTAGTAGTGGCAGCCATAATAATAATTCACGTTCTTCTCCTGTCAATATCAATAGTTCTAGTAGTACCATTTTTTCCAGTGATAGTGATAATAGTAATAATGAGGAGGAGGATGATAACACCAGTGAGAATAATAACAATGGGGCCAAGTTTGGCTACGTATTGGAAGGGAGCAACGTTCGACGGTATCGAGTAGAAGAACGGACCCCGGATGGTTTCATTGTTGGCGAATATGGCGTTCTCAACAATCAGAATGCTTTCCTCAGAGGAGTTCGCTACACTGCGGATGGCACAATTAATCCCAGACTAATTCATGAAGCGCTTATGAAATTCCTGTCTTTACGAAGACGATAAAAGTTTTGAAATTATGCCTTTATTTACGATTCACTCCATAATGATATTGCTGGATGCTTGAAATCAGCGCTAAATAAATTGTTCTCTTCGAATGGATAAAAAATCATGTAAAAATCTCTTGTTCATATTGTATGCAATTTCTTGTTGTTAATACGTTTCATAATTTTAGAGAATCCTTAATTAATGTAATTAAAACATTCCTCAACCCATCAAGTATTATTTGCCTCCGATTGTAATTAAACTATGTTATCTAGTATAGGTACTGTTGATCATGTACAGAACTGAAATTGCATGGATGCTTGTAAAATAGTCGACTAATGTACCTACAGTACAGATAGATACTTGTGTTAATAATAATATATACCTGCATGCAATGATTTTGAAATTAATTAATTGTATGGCACTGCGTGTCTGACCAGTTTTAAAATAATGGTGAGATGCATGTTGACTGAATAAACCAAAATATTATTAATAATTCAATTGAAATGAAACTCTCTAAATTATCTACACTAGGAAATAATAGATAAAAACTATTCTGCCAACAGTAGTGTCCCGATCACGTCATAAACGCTTCATATTGGTCAAATAAATTGATTATCATTGATAGCGATTTTATCCACTCCTTGATTAATATTTTGATACGATGCTATTATTACTTGTACATAATTAAGTGGCTGATTGATCGTCATTGAATCATTAACGTTTTTATATTATGTCGTTATATTTATTTAAATCGTATTTTATCCGCACAATGCAAAACCACCTACATCTCTAAATCCATTTTAATCAATATCACTAGATGCAAATTAGCATATTTTAACTGGTTCCAATTTGTATTATAAATAGTACAATCTCCTTCCCAGTGGTACATATATGCTTTGTTAACTATGTATTATAATCATGCAATCACAAATTCATACATTGATGAGTTTATCACTTGTGAAGAACGCGGATACATAAAATTTTCTTAATTCCTTATAAATTGGTGTACCTAGTAATTATCGCAAATCAAGGGCAGGCAAATAGTTTACTTATTAATGCGGTTTCTGGTCTAGTGCAATTTTCCAGCCACAAACCACACCATTTTAGGAATGCTTAATAACTGACTGATCCAAATAATATTGGCTCTTCAAGTTCCTTCCTTCTTTGTTTCTTATATTATGCAAATTTCCAGGCTTTTCGAGGGTCATCAAGTATCAACATTTGCTTGCATTACAAGCATGCATTGTAAGGTCCATTTCCATCCTTCATCAACATTTTCCTTGTGTTTAAAGCAGATAAGCTATTAATATTCACTTTTGTCCGTCCCCACCTCACTCCACCCACCCACTGCCACAATCCACAACAAGACATCCTTCTTTAATATTCATTAAATTTTGCCATTCACCCTTCGATAAAAAAGCAAGGAGGAAGATGGTATTCTAAATATTGGTTAATAATTCATGTGACGGTTCTGGATTGATTGATTTCATCACATCCACATCATTGCCCCAATTTGTTTAGAGGCGACAATTAGCAACGCAACAATAACAATAATAATGACAATATACTTTTTTTAAATGCTCCAAAAACATGAAAGAAGATCGATTGGTTATGCATGCGATTTTGCAAACTCATCACATCGCTCTGTTTTCAATTCATTTCATTTATTATTATTATCATTATTATTATTATTATGTATTTAGCTAAAAATGAATGAGTCGTTTCATTTTCGTCTTCTCAATTCACCAAATGTGATCTGATCACGATTGTTTATTACTTCGTCTGATGTAATGCACTTTTGTTTTATTGGAACGTATTAAATGTGCGTACACACCGCCCTAAGGGTCTCTTATGCACGTTAAAGGGATTCATAATAGATATTTTATATGTATGCAATACCCTTCAACGTTATGCATTAATTTGATGTGATCTGATTTTTACTTGCTGCATGATGATAAAATGTAATATAAGTATGTGGATAAGTACGTGAGAAATTCTTCTTGATCGAGGATGTCCAATTTTTTGCCACCTGTTGATATTGGGATTGATCCTGATGGACAAAGACATTGAAGGAGACAACGCCTATATATAAAGGGACTCGAGGTTATCCACTCACTTTGTTCATTTGCCAAACAACACTTTTCATCTAAAGTCGACATTTTGGGATTGTGCTACTACATATAATATTCTTGTTATATGAGTCAATAAAACATAAAAAGTTTTCAGTTAATTATGAAGATTTGTGTTGTAATTGCCCTTCTTGGGCTCAGTGCGGTGGCCCAGGCTCAACAACAACAGACTCGAGAACGAAATGATAGACAAACTACTACCCCCGTCCCCATTCTTAGACAAATCAACAAGTAAGGGTTATAAAATTATAAAGAATTTTAATCAAATTATAGAAATATGTACTGATTTTTAAACTATTTTTCTTATTTTCAGAGTAAATGAAGACGGATCTTACACTTATGGTTATGAGAATGCAGATGGAAGTTATAAAATCGAAACTAAGGATAATAAGGGTCAAGTCAATGGAAAATATGGATACTATGATGATGCCGGTACTCTCAGAGAGATAGAGTACGGTGCATCCAAGTCTGGTTTTTACCCGCAAGGAACCGATGTGAATGCTCCTGTAGTTGCTCCCCATCGTGATGAGGATGGACCAGAACAGGATGGTTCATACGACCCTGAACGGTACACTTATCCATATCAGCACGGATACGAGGGTCCAGTACAAGTTCAACAGAATCAAATTCAACCAAGTGCTCCTGCCCCTGGACGCCGAGTCCGAGTCAAGACTGGAAGAAGGTTGCAAAACACTGGAGGACAACTTGCCCATTTCCAGCAATCTCAGCCTCAACAACAACAACAGTACCAACCACAACCTCAACAACAACAATATCAACAACCCCAACAATATCAACAACCTCAACAACAACACCAACAATACCAACCACAACAATATCAACAACCTCAACAACAACACCAACAATACCAACCACAACAATATCAACAACCTCAAGCTCCAGCTTTCTCCGCAGCCACACATTTCCAGGGGCATCCAGCCAGAAACATTGACTTGAACACTGGATCATATTCAGTCAATTATTCAGGTTAATTATTAATTGTCACCACGTTTAGTTCATTCAATTAAATAATTGTACAATGTATTTGGCCATTCCTATACCAGCGAACTTTTACTTATGATGATGATTATAAATGCAATATTACTATCATTTCCATAATAAATTATTAAAACTACCCAAATCAAAAGTTAACAAGTAGCCCAATTGCACACTGAACTGACCCCCACACAAATAATAATGTGGTGCAAACTACTTGTACTCAATTTTACTCTAATTTATTACAATGTTTATTTTTATTTAAGCCGAATGTATAAGCAAAGGCATCATTACTCCCAAATTAATTATAAAGGGAATGTTATTGTGTGTCACTGTCAAATCCAGATACATAATGTGTAGGAGATGCAAATTTAGTGCAGTTAACTTGCACTCATTTCAATAATAGTGCAGATGATTCAATTCTAGATTGGCGTGTTTGCAATTTACAACATACTATTTATCTTTACTTTATAAAGTAGGTACTTTGCAATTGCATAATAATATATCATAAATTGCAACTTGTGTTCTATTCAGCAAACACTTGCTCGTTTTAAAAATTGGCTATACATATGTAGATACGTGTCATGTATCTTATTCGTATCGTAGGTCTTAAGTCTCTTTATATGCACATATATTTTAATTCATTTCATTCTTGCCTTGCCATCCCACTCATATGCATTAACTAAATTTTTACCTGTTACCACATTACATAATGTTTTTAAAGCCCTACGGATTTTATGTATGTAACCAAAATTGAAATTGAAAGTGAGTCAAATCTATCAAACCCCAAAACATGCAGCTCATCATTTCGCTTCTTCGTGTTCT
>JAQFZJ010000395.1:0-29702 GCA_034695645.1 Folsomia fimetaria
CACCATCATGTCCCCCGGTCTCGATCTTAGTGTTTTTAATTGGTCCACCATCTCCGTTGAGTTTTTTATGGAATAAGGATGATTTGCTGCCAATTTTTGAAGAATTTTCGCTAAGTATGACGCGAGTTTGTAGGTAGGCGAGTTTCTGTAGTCAACTACTGGACGGAATGGCAAAGCACTTCCTTGGATTTTATGTATCTTCGGGGCGCCGTATAGAATGGGAGTGGTCGGTGTTTTTACAGTAAGTTGGAGGCATTCTTCTTTTGACAATGTGCCGTCCTGTAATAGTGTGTTGAGTTCTTCCTCTACGATTCTAGCGTAGTAGTTTGTTGGATCTTTCCGTAGTACTTCGTAAGGCCCATCATTTAATAGTTTGTCCATCCCATCCTTATACACTTGTCTGTTCATTATCACAATTTTATTTCCTTTGTCCGCTTTACATATGCATATTGATGGATCGTCTAGTAATGATTTGATTGCATTTTTGATCCATAGTTCCCATTTTCGGTTTAGATCACATTAATTAATTAATTAACTAATTAATGACATTATTTATTCAAATCATGTTATTTACTAGATTATATTTAAATAATAATAGCTATTTATTTATTATTATTCAAGCTTGATTTACATAAATCTTGTTACGCTTGACAATTCATAACACTTGGACAAAGCGAATTTATCGCATACGAATTAGTTTTGTCAATGCATGGTTTTTGTTTAGGGACACATTAAATATATATTTTTTAGGTAACATGATAAGGTGTGGATGTATGGATGGCGCATACACTTCGTCCTCACTAATGACATTTATATTTTGTTTATTTAATTCTACATTCGTGGACAGGGCTACGCTTAACTACCTACCAGATTAAATTTCTATTTCAATTTCCAAGATTGCTGTGTCATTGCTATACTAATGGTACATGTTTGCTTTATCTATTTTGACAACATGTTTTATTAAAAACAGGTGCATAATGTCAATAAAAACAGTTACTATGCTATCTAACAGTGCTTGTAATTATGAACTTGGATGTAAAAGTTCATATTTTATACTTTGACATTTACATCATTATTTATTCAAATCATGTTATTTACACAATAATCTAAATTTAGGAATGAGCCTTTCCTGGGACAACAATTTAATAGTTTGCATCCTGAAACACTTAATCGATTGATTGATTTGTTTTATACAAGTTTTGCTGTAGTAAGAAGAAGTTATATGGAATATATGTTCACTTATCATGATTGACGAAACATTATTCGTCAGGTTATTTAGAATCGACTCCAAAATAGCTTTATAGGTTTAACTAATTAAATTTACGACTTCAATATATTTGTGTTACATGTTTCTATTCAGTTGATGGTTCTAAGGATCGATGATTAAGTACCCATTATTTTCTAAGTGACCTTCGATGTATTCATCAACACAGATAGTGACACGATTTGATTCAAGCAGAAATTTTGAATTGACAGTGGAGTTCCACGGTCCATGTAATCCATCCCGAATTTGATTTTTAGCGAAACACAGCTCCACATTTGTCTCTTCGTCTTCGCAAACATTGGCAGCGTTGTTGCCTTCTTAGTCAAAGCGACCAGCACTTTCTGCGAGGAATTATTTACGGATGCAGCCAATGTGAACACTACGATGTTTACGATTGTCGAATCGAGTCCGATCAATGGAAATATGAGAAATCCGGGCATCGGGATGGCGCCATGAAGATGAATTGTGACAAACATGCCAACGATTTGGATTCCCGGGGCACAGAGCATCAGTGCGGGTAGAATGCGGTACATTGTGCAATCATTGAACAGTTTCTCCAGGATCAGGGTACAGCGGTAGAAATGGATGTGCCGATTCATGTCTCGGATATTTCGGATTGATGAGACTTGGCTGAATTTAAATGCGGATTAGATTCATTGTAATGTAATCTACATTAATTTTAAAATATAAATTGTAATCGAATTACATATGTACCTTTGAAGTACTCGAATGTAGTGGAGAATGGAAGTTATTCCAGCGAAGAATATGTAGATGACCCATCCCACAGCGGAGTAAATTGTATGCAAACTCATCCAAGTTTCGATGCCATGAATTCCCATTGTATACAGCCAATGTAGCCAATTGCCCCTGGTCCAGCGACCCTTGCAATTTTCAAACATGGAGAGAATGAATGGCGGAGTACATGGGACAAAGGTCAGCAGGGTCAACTGAAGCATGGGGAATGCGAAGGAGGAAACTTCGCCAACTATAGATAGCAGCTTCATCGCTTTAGCGCCAACCGAGATTTGCAGATGAGGGTAATCTTTGAGAATCCCCGCCTCGAAATCCATGAGCGAATGGACGAATTGAACCGCAGTATTATCCAAATTATAATTCCATCGGGAAGTAGTTGATAAGATGTATATGAACGATAACGCAATACCTTGCAGTCTTCCACTCAAGGTTAATGGTCCAATAACCGAATTCAAAATCAGCGCTGAAGTGTACAACACGGATAGTACGCATTGTACCCTGTACGTTCGAATGTGGCGGATTGTCTCAATTTGTACAAAACGTCCAGTCGGTTCGTCGTAAGCGAAAGGATCACACTTGAGAAATTGGCAAATTTTGAATCTCCATTGAAGCAGGGGTAGTATTTCGGTTCGGAACATTTTTGCGAATTAAAAAGTTATACTGGGCCACCGCGCTTATATTTGGTTAGTGAAATCGGAGTCTACATACCTCGTATAATATGAGTCATATTTCATGTTAAAGACATTGTTTGGTGGAGCTTGTTTAACAACCGCTAATTCGTGAATATTTAATGCTTCTTGTTCTTGGATCTCGTAATTACGTTGGGAATTGCGATTTACTTACAGATTCTATTTTCTGGGGTTGCTTGGTATAATATGCATGCTTAAAATTCAAACCAATTTCAAGGCTTCTCCCTACATTTCTTGGTACTATACATTCAATTTATAATTCATTGAGTTGAATTCAGCCTTGTGTTCGTTTATGCCAAGATATAATTGAGAAGCTCTTCATCAGTCTTCGATTCTAGACGTGCGGGAGACAAATCTGCTCCTTGTAATAAGAGTTATTGATCAACTTTTTAGCGTTAAAAATTAAAATATTTAAAGAAATGAAACTATTGAACATCTATTCTTAAAATTAGACATTTCCTTTGTACACCCTTATTAACCACTTAACTAATTCAGTATATATCGGCTGGTTTTGTAGTAATCCATCTAATTACCACTGGTTCATGAATATTGATTTCATAAATATTTAATAATTGGCTGGAAAGTTGACATTTACTAAGAAACTGCCAACAACAGTTTTAGCAAATGTGTTTTGGATTAAATAGAAATTTTACAATCTCATCCAGCTTTCCGATCGACATAACTTACCTCAATAAATTCATACAAAATGCTCATTACAAAAATTCAGAAACTAATTTTGATATTCAGAAAAGTCATAACAAAACCTCTTAAGAGTAAAATAGGTATTTTGCACATGCAAATCGTTTATTCAAGTTCGATAAAATTCGAATCTACCGATATACGTTCATTTTCTGTATTTTGACTCCAACATGTAACAGAGTTGATTGAGTACTCATTATAACAGTCAAATAAGCAAACAAGCAATTGACTCGCACTAACCCTGTCATTAATATCATGCAATAACATCTTGCTTAAAATATCCACAAATTTAGCTTCCCTTTGTTTCGCTATATCCGATAGAATTTCAATTACACAACTTTCTTTAACACAAGCATCACCCCTCAATGCATCAAATTTGGCGTGCAATTCAAATTCACTCCAAATAACAGAACACAATTGCAAATAAACCAGACCCAGAGAATAAATATCGGATTTGCTCGTAGCAATATAATCATCTCCACCTCTCTCCATTTCCGGGCTCCGGTAAACGGATGTCCCCGCTTGTTCGGTTTTCCAAGAAAGTGCAGTTGTTGGAGAATTAAGTGGAACGGCGAGACCAAGGTCGCCAATTTTCCAAGTGGAGTCATCTCCTTCGACCTGTGTAGTGAGTGTGTCATTAAATGATTCCACACATTCGCAGTTTTGTTCACTAACCTTGCAAAATATATTGTTTGGTTTAAGATCCCTGTGAATGTATCCTTTTGAATGAAGATATTGCAAACCTCTCGCCGTGTGTATCATTACCCTCAAGATGTCGCGACAAACCAGCGGCATTTGTCTCATTGCACTGTCACCTTCTCCTATTCTTATAAAGTGGGCGTTATCAATCCACGTGTCCAAAGTAAAATCACAATACTCCAATTTCAAAAATAGAAACCAATTTGGATAAAAGAAGCTTGCAACGGATGACTGTTTATCACTTTGAGCGCATATTTCTTTCAAATCCTGTTTGCTGAGATGATTCCCGCCAATACCTTCTGCCCAACAGTCATAACACCGGATAATATTTTCTTGCGCTAATTTACTAAATATCTCAATCTCGATTAGCAGTTTTTCCAAATATTGCGAAGATGATTGCATTCTTCTAAAGATTTTTAAGGATTTTCCAACATCGACGACTTTAACAGCGACACCGGTCTGGTTAAATATTCCGTGAGATTCCACCGCTTTGAAAACTTTTCCGAATGCCCCACCTCCTTGAAAAGAGTACGGAAATAGGTCAGGTTTGGACTTCCATAGGAAACTGTTGGCGGGAATGGCTCTATCTTCTGAAGTTGCTACGATGCGGTCTATGACTTGCTTATTAAAATCTGTATCGTCAATTTTGTCGTTATCGTTCATGTCAGGCAATATTTTCTTGGTCGACCTTTTCCCCAATCGGTATAGAACAGTCACTACTACAATCAAGCCGAATATTACGGTGAAAGCTGCTACACCAAGTAATGAATGCACCATTCCCAGATATTCGGTTCCTGATACGTCTAAAATATAAATGTTTAGCCAAGATACAATTAAAATATGATTCCATCGAATAGAGTTCCGTTGTGAACCTAATCGACATACCGTTCAACTCAAAACGCGATATTTTCGTCATATTGCATGGCCATTTCGGAAGAAAGTCAGCATTGAGAACATTTGTCATCATGCCACAATCACAATCACAAGAATAGACGACAGCTTCCACCATAGCGTTAAAATAATGATCCTGCAGACAATTAACAAATTCTGCGCAAAGTTTGAAAATTAATTCTGCAATTTTAATGAACCTACCTCCCACTTGTTGCGATCGGGATATTTCTCGACAACTCGCTTCAAAATCGTCCCATTTCTTGCAAAATAGTTAATTATCAGTTTACATCCATTCCGGAGGCGGAATGATCTAAATTGTGCTGCATTAATTAGATCAATTCCTTTGAAGACCAACTCATCCGAGAATTCTAGCGAAACCCCGACATTCTCACAATCCCAACAGTGCGGTTCGCGGTAAAACGTGGCACAGGCATTCTTATTATTAAAATTTCTTTTAGAACAGTTTGTCGAACAAGCGATGAAGTATTTATCGTCACAGACGCATTTCGTAGTGTGGATTTCATAACTCTGTAACATACATATATTATGATTTGAATTTGAATTAAATTGACGGGAGTCTATATAATGACCTAATTACCCCAGATTGAGTCAAATTCCTTGACTCATTGTTGGTGTTTAGCTTCTTACAACCATATTGTGATCCACCCGCCACCCCACAAATTGATACCGAACAATTCGAAGCCATTCGAACCGTGGCATTATTATCCGCACGTAAATCTGTTCGCATTGATCGAAACATCTGGGGAAGATTTGACCATCCTTCAGTAATAATGTATCGAATCGTGTTTCCCGTCATAACGTAGGCACAGCTTCTCGGTTCTAGGCGCCAACCTTCCGGTAAATCTGCTCCGAACGAGAACCATATGAAGAGAAGAATCACGCATGTCACAGACAACGATATGTTTCTGCAATGCCAAAATTAGAAATGTATTGGGATGTCAGTGTCAGACAATAAATATAAGTTATGATATTTATTTGCCA
This sequence comes from Folsomia fimetaria, assembly GCA_034695645.1. NCBI lineage: Eukaryota > Metazoa > Arthropoda > Collembola > Entomobryomorpha > Isotomidae > Folsomia > Folsomia fimetaria. The sequence continues at coordinate 5,998 of JAQFZJ010000395.1, forward strand.
TAGTATTACATATTATACACACTATTTATCTAAGTTTACCTCGTCACAAAAACCATTGTGAATTTGTGGCGGCGATGTGTAATTCTGTGCAATTTTATAGTTTATGGAGAAATTATTATTGAGAAGTGTCCATGAATCGTCAACTGGACAAGTTGGGAAAAAGTAAACGAGTTTGTTACAATGTGTGCTCATATGTAATCCCATCGACATACAATCCACACTCAAATAATCATAAAATATAACAGAGATACCCAGCCATAAGCATAAGCATCAGCACGATTAGTGTTGTCTTGAGAGATTCTGCGATGAATATAATGGACATTGATAAAATCTTCATTTTTTGCTCTACAGAATTCCAAGTACACCATCATGAAAATCAGTGCTTGGTTATATCCTTCATTTCATGAGTGGCATTTGCATAAATTAATGTATTTAAGATTGATTTTCAGCCTCACCACATACAAATTTTATTATGATATGGCTTTGGTGTTGTACATGTCGTTTACTTTGCGAAGATCATATACATGTATTAACCTTAATTAAACCTTAATTAGATCATTGTAAAGATGGGTATTCTAAATGATAGCTCATCAAACACCACGACCGGTTTTTTAGTGCGAATCGTTCATGACAACGGATAAAAGCGTATGTATGTATAATACACTTTGATGTATTTGCCAGCTTTGCATTATAAGTTGATGTAACATTTATGGATGGTGTTACCAGTTCTCAATTCCAGTCCAAAAGTTGTTGACCGCAACCACACCAACCCTATCAATCTAACCTGCAAATTAATTTTTAAACATGGCCTGATTGTCTTAATTGAGAACGTTTCAATGTGGTTGTTCTATCCACCAGGTAATTTCAAATTTATAACTTTATATCTGAAAAATTAAGAGTTGTTCCTAGGAAACGATCGCATGCGAAACACTAAGGACACCCCACTGCAACGGTACGAACAAATGTTTCCTAGCAGGGACGTCATCAGTGCCTTCTGTCAAAGGAACCAAAAGATAAGCTTACGATGCATCTGCAAATGTTCCCGGTCTATAGATTTTGGACATTATTGCTGCCGCCAAGACGGATTTAAACGGGCATATTATGTTGATACTAACCGGAAGTTATTGTTCCCATATTCATGTTGTTTTTAAAAATCATTAGCTTCATCATGTTGAGTTTAATTATTCTCTAAACTTGAATAAACTCTTAAAGTATTGACGGAGTGATTAGCTTGTCGCGGTTTCTTGTTCACCTTTCACTTATTGTGTATTGTGTCCCCATAAATACCTTTTAATGCGAATTTGCGTGGGTCATGCGTTACTATCCCATACGAATAAAATGGAATTGTACTATTTGAGTTATTTTATTTCTGCTCACCTTCGAATCTGTAACATTCATTTCTACATTTTATATTTGTAAATTCAATCATATGAGCTTTTTTAATAGGATTCACGTCTGCAATTTTGCAATAAATATTCACCTTGATCAGAAAATCGGTTTTACCTGTTCATGCTAAAAAGGAAGGTTGTTTCACTTGTCATTTGTCTTAAATAATTTGGTCTGCAGAAGAATGTGTCGTGATCATAGTGTTATCAAAAGATTATAGTACTATATTTCTGTATTAAAATTTCAATCGTTATTGCAACATGTAGAAATGTGCCACATGAACTCCAATATTATTTGCACCTTTGTAGTGTTTACCATCATTATCAATTTAGAGAAATTAATGGTCATGAATGTTTATATTTCGTAATCAAGTTTCCTTTGTATAATAATTTTATAAGAAATGTGAGATAATCTCGCTGAGATTTCATATTTCATAAAAATCCATGAAGTGTCCCATCATCATGTTTTGCCAAAAAGTTGAAGTAAGGCAATGAACGTGTATTACATGCTTCACTTCAGCTGAACTCGGTTGTAAATTTATGTTATTTCAAAACATACATGAGGTACATTTATTTATTTTATTTATTTATTTATTTCATACAAGTGACACCCTCTAAAGAGGTAAGTTACATCACAGGATCACACATAAATGGCTATACACACATATTAGTTAGTCAAAAATATTAAGGTCAAAATCAGATTCATAAACATCATACAATTCACACTCTCTTTGTTTAGATAAAATAAAATTATACAGCAATTTCTTGAAACTTTTTATCGAAGGCGCACTCTTAATAAAATCAGGAAGGTTTAACCAGGATTTGGAAGCATTAAAGCGAAATGATTTGATACCATACGTATTCTTATAATTGGTATCAGGTATTATATATGAGTTACCTCTAATACATACATTAACACAATTATTTAGTTTACAAATATAATTACGAAAGGAATTAGGACAATTCTCATTAGCAATGTTATATGACATAGTACTTAATTCATTGTATAACTGGTTCTTACAATTTAACCACTCAAGAGAATCATTGATATCCACCGATATGAGATTTCATGAGATTTCATGAGATTCATGAGATACATGAGTTATTCAAACATACATGAGGTACATGAGATGTCATGAGATTCATGAGATTCATGAGATACATGAGTTATACAAACATACATGAGATTTCATTTGAAATCTCATGATCCATGAAACCCAAAAGAAAATGATTGGCATTCCTTAATTGAGTCTTGGTGTTTATCTGGAAATAAATCATTTTTTTATATGAATTTTAGGGTATAAAAGGCTCTCAGTTTCATTATACGACATCCACAGCTCACTATCAGCTAAGACCTACACCTTCATACATATTTTACAAGGCGAAAAAGAATCAGTCTCCAAAGAAGAGAAAATGAAGATAGAAACATTGCTCATTTGCGCCATGCTCCTCATTGGAAACTTTTGTGTGGGGTCGGCCGTTCCACAAGGTAATAATTTTGAAGTTTTAAAAAGTTTATAACTATAAAATTTAAGGAGTTTTTTTCCCAGGAGATGACTGTTTGCGCTACACCACTGACACTGCAATGCAACGTTGCGGTCGAATGTTTCCGGGTCGTGTGGTTTCCCATGCATTCTGTCTGGGGGACGACTTGCGATGCCTTTGCGAATGTTCGGAATCCAACAATGCTAGTAATCAGTGTTGCTACTGAGCCGATTTGACCAAGGATTATAAGGTTTCTTCATGGAATTGCTGCACATCTCTTTAAAATTATGTTTTCTTTCACTTATTTCTCCAAATTATTAAGTTTGTCAAAATTATACCAATCTATCAATTAATTCGTTGTTTATGTTACATGCTACTAATTGAAGATTCTAATAAACTTTTCAGAGCAAAAACATTCTTGCCACTGGCAAGAATGCCAGATAACTGATTGCTTTATATTGTCCCTTATATTGACATTAATCACATTTGTGGGTGTCACGGGATATACCTTGTAAAATCACTTATAAATCCTATGAAAACTGTGAGGTAACGATTTTTTTGTAATTGTATTAGAATTCAGGTTTACATATATTTTCATCATTAAATTTCTTATCCATTAAACTGCGTCGTTACACTTCGTGGAAAATTGTTGAGTTTGATACTCATCAATATGCTTTAGGAAAGTCATCCTCGCATTAAATATTATAAACTCCAGCATGCCATGAATTTTGATTAGTTGAATTAATAAAAGTATTATTTATCAAACTAAGGCAGAAATGGAATGAATTAATTGTCATAAGGAGAAAAAAGCGTTAGCATCAAAAGTTTCATAAGTAATTTTTTTCTGTATAAATGAATAAGAGTATTTTAAACGATGCTTAAATTTTTGTTGATTTGAATATTAATTAAAAGTCAAGGCATATTTGTGTACTAATGTGTACTTCCTTGTTCTTTCATGCAAAAGTAAATTGTCATTTATAAAATGGGTACATTGATATCAATGTAGGTATTGTATAGTTCATATAGTATATACTTTATACATTACTCCTGCTTATACTCCGTTGAGTTTAATATATATAGATATATAGTTTATGCATTTTTACCTACATTAAATATCACGTGCTGTAGAAGTTGGGTAGATTTCGAGAAACGTTTCTTTTAAGATTTTCTACTTATGTATAAGGATTTAATATCGTATATATGGCTATATTATATACGATATACATACTTAACTAAATCAGCTCAGCAGGCTCAACCTTATCTTTCACAATAATAAATCGCATACCGACATATCTGTACACTTACAATTATAAAGCCCAGTGGAAGAAAGTGATAGATAAAGTAGAACATGTGTGATGGACTAAAAACACGATAAGTTTTGTGGAAATCATGGCAAATCCCGTTGTAATGATGTCCACTCGCTTCTGTGTTTGTTGTCAATGACGACTTCTCTTAAATCTTTCCCATTTTGTCACCTGAACTAATATGACAGTGTTGGTTATATAACTTCATATATTGTCATACTTGTCATACTTGTCTTAAATATTAAAGTCCAATGTATTTGTTTACATTCGTTTCACGTATAGCGTATAGAGAATTGAAAGCACACAGCGAGCAATTGTATCAATAAATAATAAGTGATTGGTAACTTTAGAAGAAGGCAAGGTCACTTATCGTAAATTCAGTCTCATTTTTCCATTCAAAATAACTGGGGCACTTGTGGCGTAAACGAGGAGCATTGTTTTGATAATAAGTACATGTGCTGTGATTTTACTAGTTTTGCATTGCGTCAACGTACATAATGAGTTTCTTATTCTATTTAACTTTACTATGCTGACCTAGCACACCATGGACATAATTACATATTGTTCAACATGACTCATACATAGGATAGCATCCATCCATCGATAGCACACACTTCACCCCTATATATTATTAATAAAAAGAGGAATGAACCATAATAATGGTTGTCAATCAACCGGATCCTACCACAAAGCGAAATACATGTGAGTCACTCATGTAAAGTATTGCACTTACTCGTATATACATTTACACTATACAACGCTTTGTTTAAAGACACTGTTAACTAATCCTGCTTAAAATTATCCAAAAATCCGGAATGAACCGGATCAGGTTCCTCCTTTTCTGAATACGAACCATTGTATTCATCACTCTACTAAAACAGTCACAACTCTGAAAACTCTCAAAATAGATAATACTATTCTCTCACATATTTGTTTATCGTATTAATAATAAGAATGAATTATTGTACTTGGACCAAAATAAGAAAGAACAGCTCTTCATATTAGCCGAGGTAGTTGAGTCGCCGTACAAATATGTACTGTGTACCCAAAATCTGTAATCACATAAATTGTTTCGCATTTACGTAATAAACAAAATAATGTAATGTAATGATCATCCATCACTCATTCCGTCAAGTCGTGGATGGATTGGATTTATTGTAAATGTTTATTTTATTTTATTATTCCAAACACACCTAATTACTTACAAGAATTTCTTTATTAATGAAGTGAAAGCCTTATTTGTCCCAGCTTGTTAAAATACAGTTTATTATTTATTTAATAAGCTCAGAGTGAGAGTCCTCTGGTATTGTCATTGTGTCATATATTTCTTATGTAAATACGTTGACCACTCCTAATAAAACGAACGAAACAACAAGTTCAAGGAAACGCAATATAAATAAAGCAGTCAAAAGATTTATTAAAGCGACTACTATAGTGTTGTTAGTCTCATGTGACACATTTTTTGTGTATATATTGTACTGCAATGCATAAAAACACCAGAACACCACCACCTGCGGTTAGACCCTTTCTTATCAGGATTGTCGGTCCTTTATAATCCCATCTCAAACTGAACTACAAAGGTCAGTTCTCTCTCTTCTGTAGTATCCACACATAAATTCTGCACCACTTAATTTTTCAAAAAAACTGGATTCATTCCCTAGATTTTATATTTCTTCATAAATTATTTATTTTTTGCTACAAATCGACCAATAATCGGGAAACATAAAATGAAAGGGGCAGCAATTTTACAAATTGTGACAATCATACTTGTGGGGTTGTTTATGGGGGGTGTGGCGTCGTTCTCGGTTGCAGCGGATGCGGACACACTACAACTGGTTCAAGTGGTAAAAACAACGTTTAAGCTACAAGTTGATTTATTTTGTCTGCTTTTTGTGACTCATTTTTGAATTTGTAGATATTTCGACATGGGGACCGGTAATTTTATTAATCACTTGTTTTGTATTTCATCAGATTCTTACAGTATTTGTTATCCAATTTTAATAGTGCTCCGACAGCTAGTTATCCGAATGACCCGTTAAACGGTGACCCAAATGTGTGGCCAGAGGGAATAGCACAATTAACAAGTGTATGCATTTTCACAACATTATCTTTAAATTAAAATTTTTTCATCTTCTCGAAAATCACAAATATTTATTTATAGTGTTTTATTTATCGTCTTTCTTTTTGTAGATCGGGAAAATGCAACAGTACAACTTGGGTCAATACTTGAGACGCCGTTATAACGGATTCTTGGCTAGAAAGTACCACGCTGCCGAGGTGTGTTTTAGAGGAATAAGGTTTTTAATGGGGGAATGTGAATTAATTGTTCCCCATAACTTCACAGTTATACGTTTTGAGTTCATCCATGGATAGAACGATAATGAGTGCTTTATCAAATTTGGCGGGACTTTTCCCACCAGGTAAATATTACATGATTTTAAAAATTTTTGCTGGGTATTTAGAAATACTTTCCGCCTAAAAATAACCCGCCAAAAATCAAAGAATCACGTTACCCCAATACACCAAAATTTAATTCTGGCTCATTTTATTTATACAGTTCACAAGTGGCACCCTGACCTTGATTGGCAGCCTATTCCATTACGAACAATTCCGTGGAAAGAAGACCAGGTAAGCTATTCTACATTTATGTTATCGTTTCACGGCAGTAATTAATTATGCTAATTGTTTTGCTTCTCAGTACCTCCACATGAACACAAAATGTCCCAAATACGACCAATTGCATCACGATTTTATGCAAAATTCTCAAGTTGTTAAAGATCTAAATGACGAAAATGAAGATTTTGTATCAGATTTATCTGAAAAGAGTGGTTTGGCAGCATCAACGGTGAAGGAAATTATCTCACTTCAGGACATAATCCTTACAGAGGTAAACTCAATTAGTCAATATTTGCATACAAATTCTTAAATAAATTATAATATATGTTTTTATTTATTTAAATACAATTTCAGTCCCTTCACAATCTCTCCATTCCATCTTGGGCACACGAAGCTCTTCCCAAACTGAACTTGCTCCAAGCTCAAATTAACACGTGGGCTACTTACACGGACGAAATGAAACGGTGAGTCATAGATACATTTTGATAAATAACCGTGGTCTTAGATTAAATAATCCAATTATTAATACAGACTCCATGGTGGCCCCTTGCTCGATCTCCTTATTAAAAACATGCTCGCTAAAACGGGCGCTCTTCGCTCAACCTCACGTGAAGAAAAACAAATGGTTGTTGGTGGCGGGAATCGGAAAATGCTTCTCTACTCTGCGCATGACTCTACTCTGTCCAGGATTATGAATACGATGGGTGTCTTCCATCCACATAATCCACCCTATGCATCCGCCTTCTTGTTGGAACTCCATTGGGATTCTGGGGTCAAGGACCACTTTGTTAAGGTACACTCAGGCTTAATGAAGTGACCAATAATGATAATCAAACCACTCATTTTGTCCTGTGGTTTGTTCAGATCTATTACCGCAACGAAACGGAGCGTGCCCCGTACGAGTTGGAAATCCCTAATTGTTCCCAACCCTGCGATTTAGTCAACTTAATTAAGGCTTTGGAACATCTCATCCCACGTGACTTGAAGGAGGAGTGTTCTCTAGGCGCTTCTTCTCCGCATGGAAAGAATCTGCTCAAACTTGCCGCTCCAGATTCCTTGGACGGAAATGATGACATAGATTTTGAGCCACGTCCAAAAGTGACTGCATGCAGAACGTCCAACTATCCAGATCCATTAGGTAGTAATGCGAATATTATTACAAATTTTATTCGAGAAGTTAGATTTGCTAATGATAATTCATTTATTTTGCAGTGATCGCGGTGGTAGGTGCCATCCTTTTTTTGGGTTGCTTTTTAATTTGGCTGTGTGTCTTTAGGTTGTTAGGTTATGGAGGAGGGAGTAATGAGAATAGGAGATGGGGTCGACTTAATCGCAATTTTTATGAAGGAATTTAACCGAGTGGGATATATCTTCAAAGTGCTTTATTTATTTATTTATAATTTAAGGGTATATACGATTTCGCAATTAGTTTTATTTTGGACATGACATTATAAGTCTTTTTCTTTTCCTAGTGATGTCTCAAAAAATGTCTTTGTGTTCATTTTATTTATTGACATAACTAGTAGTAAATTCTCGAATGGACAAGAACAAAAGGATAGCAATTAGAGTAATTTAAAATAAATGCCTCAATGGCTAAATCAATTATAATTATTATTATTTATAAATATATTTACGTACTGTCTCTTGACCAATTGAACAATAATAAAATGAAATAATGAATGAACAATCCTTACCAATTTAAGTGGCTCATATATCAGTAATACAAAAATCTCGTAGTACATATGTATTTATGAGAAACAAATTGACTATTCTAGATTTGAATTGTAAGGAGAGAATGTGAATAAAACGTTCTTTAATATAGGTATGATTATTTATCTGCAGAAATGGAATGCAAAACGGTCATATAAAATCAGATAAATCCGGAGGATGATGTAATGCAGTAAATTGATTTTGTTTAATTTGCTTCCACCTGAATTTTATAAATTTGGTTTCACTCATAATCTTCTAACCTAAATTTCGAGTTCGGAACATAAATGAATAATTTTGACTTAACTCTAATTTTATATCATGTATGTATACCCTCATAGATAGTATTCATAACTTCCTATATAGAAATAGGGATTTGGATTCACCGCCGGACTGGGAACATCCTTCGTGTTGAACAAAGCATCCCAATGTTATGCAACCTTACCATCGCATCGAACCCTGAAGAAATCTCCTGTGACCTATGTCTCGAGTTTCGCTCTCACCGCAACTAAATCTTTTCTCGCAACAATCAGCTTCCTGTCTACTTTGGATTTCGGGGTGGCTTTTCATTTTACAATTAGATTCCTTTGAGCCTAAATTCCGTTCGGGGTTTCCGGATTGTGTTCTATAAAGTTTGGGGAGAAGTAGTTCTGCAAATGTAGAAAAATATCTATATTACATTGTAAATGTTGTTGAGATAAGATGTATCGTTCTGATAATGCCACAAAATTTAATTAAGTTTCCCATTACATAATTAATTTATTGGTGACTGGATGGAGCATTTAAATAAAATAAAACAAGTTAAATAACATACAATTTGTTCAAATCAAAAACTAATTTTAAACATTAATTGATAGTAGCGCATTAATCGTATAATCGACGTAAACCATGTAGTAATTGCCTCTCGTACGTCGTTCGATTCTGAAGAATCTATAATCGATCATCCCCGCATACATAGCAAGAGGTCTAAGAGCCTAGGCTCTTAGACCTCACTAATTGCACTTTACGTACATGAAATGAAAAAGTTAAGACCTTATCGTCAATAATTTTACAACCATTCTCATGCATCGATATTGGCAGTGGAAGCAATTTGTCCACCAAGAACGCAATAAAGACAGATATCATTGGCAAATAAATATAAATTGCTAGTGGAAGTTTCCCATACAATTTTAACGTCCCGAAATTACAAAATATTCCCACAATTTGCCCAATAAACATTTCACACGATATGCAAAATTCACCTATCCCGGAATGAATTGAATACCATAGAACGTAAATGTTGTAATAATTGAAGAAATCGCGGGGATGTTTTAGTTGACCAATCATTTGTACCGCTTCGAATACGGCGCGGGCTGTTACTAGCATTCCAATACACATTAACCATGTTATCCGTGTCACTTCCAGTTCCAGCACGGCGAGGCCTGTTAGCATGAGTCGAATAATGAGCAATGTCATGTACGGATAAAACCTTGGGTTTGGAAAGACCGCTCTTAAAACGTAGTAGAAAGGTTCAAACCCTAGTGACACTGCAAATACAGGTCCTAAAATTGCCAACGCAATTGTAAGATACAGAATTTTTTGCAGAATTTGCGAAGGTATATCAGTCTTTGGCGAGGTGTATGAGATACCTATGCGAACAATGAAATTAGTAAATTTTGCACAATCGTGCGAGTAACGTTGTATTGCATCTTACGTTTTCTAAGGTCCTTCTCCAACCTGAGACCACAGCGTGCAGTATCAATAACGAGTTCTCTCTTCCAACATGTCCCAATGTCCAGAAGTAGAATGAAAGTTCCCGCTGTAATGAATACAAGTTGAGCGATTATAATCCAGAGCGGAATTCTTGTTGAAATTGCGAAGTTTCTCCACTTTCCAATAACGACGGTTGTACTGCACATGACGCTAAGGAGGATGGAGAAGCACCCAGATAGGAATAGTTTCTGGTTGGATAGTTTCTTGGTCGTGTAGAATTGCCGTCTTGTTGGGTTGACGACAAGGGGATAATTGCCGGGATTTTGATAGATGGAAGAGTAGGAGGCGAATGCTTTCCATAACTGACGAGACGTCATTTTGCGGAGATAGATCTGGAAACAATTCTATAGGTATGCAAATATGTAGATCGTAAGTCTAGTGCCAATGAATTTGACCAATTTAATTTATTGGAGTGGAGTTCTAATTTAGACAAAGAACAGGCTGAGTGGTATATTTGATATTTGAACCGATTTCTGAAAATTGAAATCTGGTTTTAATTTACGTGGGTTATGAAATAACTTCGTTTACATGAAAAATTCGTTGATTAAAGGCGAAGAAGCGAACTAGTAATTTGAAATTAGATATCGGTATACGTCGCCGTCGTAAGTATACAGATGTAATGTTATGTTTTAGGAAATAAATGCTCGTTAAATACTGATTGGGAATTGGGACCAATTCTTTACTAACAAAGTGTAATGAATCTTTCTCAAAATCAGGTTAACTATAGTTCAGTCCAGTCTGCAATTAATATAACAATCGGATGGATATTATAAATAACTCTACATTGTTATGGTAACAGTTATTATCGAACCGGATCATGCTTAATTTCTATCAGGTCTAATTATCTAATTTCTATCTATCCTCACTACTATTTGACTCTGCGAAAGTACCACTCAAAGTGAAGGAATCAGTTTATCTTCGATTTGGTAACAATATGTTAAAGAGGATTTTAATTTGTTTTGTACTGGCATTGTGGCATTATAAAAAGAGTGGATTATGAATGAATACATTTTTACATACGCATATGCTCGCTAATCATATAAAGATATCCTACCTAATAATATCCTTGTGATGTTTTGCGCTTTAATTTTCGTTATTATTGGCCCAACATATGTAAACGTTTGACATCATCAACAAACAATAAAGAGTCTGTCAAACATTTGTGACTATGTATTGGTGTGTAGAGTACGTATAACTAATACTTTACAGTGGACCTGAACAAACAAAGAGGAGCTTATCAGAAATTGCAGAAATTTATTTGTGCTCTCTTTTCTGGTTATACTCGTATGTACATATGCGCTGTGCTTTGCTCTGCTCTCATTTTCGTCAGTAATAAATGTAATAATTGGTTTTGTTGCACTGGTTGAGAATTGGTTAAAAGGTTAAATAAAGTAACAAATTAGCTACAATACATAACATGATTCAGGTACAAGTACAACTCAAGCTAAACTCAACGAATTTACATTTATATTTGTTAAGGGGACACCCCCCTTAACAAATATTTGTTAAGGGGACTCCCCGACGGACAGGACGGGGAGTCTCATCTCACAGGAGAGACTTTGTTTGCCCACTATCCACAAATATTTGTACTCCGTGCATGAAGTTGAGTTTGAGTGGCAAAATCAACTCCACATCCAAACTTTCACTTCACCTCGCCTTTTATGATCATTATAAAATAATTGCTACAAATTAAAAGGTGAGTCCTCTAATTTAATTTATATAATAAAAACAAATTATTTATATTTTATTTATTTTATTTCAGCAATCTTCTTAATAATTCGAAAAAATGGGAAAGGAAAAGGTACATATTAACATTGTGGTGATTGACCACGTCGACTCAGGAAAGACCACCGGCCATTTGATCTACGAATGTGGAGGTATGTCCATTTTCCCTTTAAAGGCTCAAGAAGACGGATCAGCAGAAAGTCGTGAAGATGAGTATGAAGATGCCACCGACGAAGATGAGAAGAATCCTTCGTCGGAAAATAGACCTGATTCATCTAACAATTTGAAGGAGGGATTGAAAATAGCGGGAGCCGCAGCTACAGGGGGTGTGGCAGCCGGTGTGGGTGTTCCCATAGTAGCAACGGCTGGTTTGTCCGCTGTGGGGTTTACTAGTGGAGGAATCTCGGCAGGATCAATTGGTGCTGGAATTCACTCTGGGATTGGAAGCGTGGCTGCTGGATCGCCTTTTTCGACCCTTCAGTCCGTTGGGGCGACGGGGGGAATTGCAATTTTGGGCCCTATTGGACTTGCGGCAGGGTTGATAGGTGCGGGGCTTGGAATTCGGGGGTATTTTGCATACAAGGCAATAAGGGAGCCTATCAAGGAGAAGGAAGAAAGGGAGAAAAAAGGCTAAAATGCTATTTTTCTTCCCCTTCATTAACTTATTAATATTAGCAAGGTAGATGATTTCAGAGTTCGATTGTCTAAAATTTCGGTAAAATTAGCTTTAGCAAATTCCATAAAAACATTAATAAAATTTGTTAACCACAAATTCATTACTGACAAAAACAAAATAGCATTACAAAATACAATTATTATTAAATTTATTAATAACGTAATACATATAGTAACAACATAAAATAAATTGGCTTTCATTTACAAATATCATAACTCATCTCTATACTATACTTACTTTCCTTATGTAAATGTAGTGAACATACTTCGCGGGAGCTTCACACAACCCTTGAATTTATCTAAAACCTACAAGTTAGATTGGTAGTGTAGTATATTTATTTTATATACAATTTTCATACAAATTGTCAGGATATCATAATCATGACAACTCTTAACTTCACAACATCATCACAAAATAATATTCCAATAATTCTTAAAGTACAAATTAAGTGCGCATAATCCCTCCATTAGTTGTGCAGAAGTGGATAATACATGACTGAGCTGCTAAATGACGGCGTTATAAGTCCACTCCCTTGTAAGTTGACTCCTCCCCCACCCATATTATTCCCACCACCTTGATGTTGCCCCACATTTTGACACATTTGTTGTTGCTGTAGTCCTGGATGTCCATCAATTTGAGGAAGTGGTGATCTATTGGCATTATTAATGTTGGGGTTTGTAATATTCTTAACGCGACAAGCTGCCAGATCCGGGTCGTGGTTGTGCTGCCCAATTTCCAAAATGAGGCGAAGGTTGTTGACCTCATGGGTGGTGTGGAGACGGACAGGACACTTGCTCTTGGTTCGTTGGTCGCAGGTCCAAATCCGCTTTTTCGACACATCCCCGTTTGCAATGCAGTGGAAGAAGAATCCATGCATAGAGACCATAGGTTTTCCTCGGAGGGAGGTGACCGTGTCGACCCGGGGACGGGTGGGATAATGTTTTGTGGGGAGCTGTAGAAAGAGAAATTGGTGTCAATTCATTTAACTGAGATCTGTAAATAATTAATTTAATAAAACTACTCACAGCTCGTTTTCCCGATGTCGCAGGGGTTGGTGGGGGCACCATGTCCACTCCGGCAGGAACCACCCACTCATTCGCCGTCCCAGCTCCTCCACCACCCTTCATATTTTTCTTAGCCCCTCTGGTGGTTGTGCCGGGTGGCTTTTTAGCCATCTTCGACCACTCTTGACCTGCAAATTAATTGGATAAGTTTATTAATAATTAATAATAATGGATTTACAAAATTTAGATATAAAAGTTTGTAATTTAGTTCTGCACAAACATTGCTTATCTTCCAGGGCGTAGTTTCTCAAAGTCGTGGCATCATTTCCACCATAATCATCCGGTCTTTGCAAATCTATTTAGAAAAGTAAATAAGAATAGTAACAATTTTCAATTTTAATAAATACCAAAATATTTCTTGAATGAAATTAACAAAATGAGCAAATACATTTGTACTGCGAAATTAAACTGTAATTAATTTAATAAGCTTAAGAACGAACTAAAGTATTATACTTACAAAATTGTTTCCAAGTAAAATCCGTCCATTTCGTTAAAGCAACGACAATCCTTTCCAAGTTTGCGATACGGGCAGACAATATTTCCAATTCCATCTTTATAATTGATTCTTTAATACTAATTGACACACTTGATGTGTAACAGTTAATTCACTAAATCAATTTTGTGGAAAACTATTTGAAAAAAGTAGATTGATCGAGAGCAGCTGAGTTTTGTTATGATAATAGAATAGTGTGGTAGTCGGAGGGTGATGATGATGATCTGGGAAATGAGAGAAAGTCTATTTCATTGCATACAATGCACAATGCATTAAAAGATGCATCCATGACATTATGTTTGTCTTAATTTAAAGATGTAAAGCAAGTTGTACAATATAAACGAAATAAATATCTTTAAAAATATGGTAATGTTGTATTGTACACATCACATAACTCTGAAATACTAAATACTTCATCTCTTGACACAAAATCATCAAGAGTAGAATAAAGACAATCCATTTTGTACTACAATACAACAATAACAATACTCTCTTATTTATCCTGACTATGTATTGGTAATACATACTTAGTTATACGTATAACATGATTGGATTGGATAATTATAATTCAAATTAGATAAATTATGTATTTAGTATTTAGTCAATTAAGGGAAAAGGGAGACGTGAAGATTATGTTCGTCAGCAAACTTGAGCATTTTCTGCTTAGTACTTTTCCTTAACTAGAACAGATTAGAATTAATTTATGAATATATAATACCATCATAGTTCAAGATAAGTCGGGATCCTTATCTTACCGAAAATCCTTGCAATGTAACATTTCTGAAGGCAAGAAATACTTTTTCATACAGAGGTGGACCAGGTCTCATGAAATAATATGGAATATTGTAGCTGTAGCCATCCTCAACATTAGTGGAATTTTCAAATTTCAGGGTTTTCAAACCTGCATCAGCAACAAAGTCGTCATAAATAATAATAATACCACAATCACAATCAAACCAGTTGATTTTAGATTTACCAACGAAGTTATTTTCACAAAAGAATTCAAATAATCGTGAAGTAGTACACTCCCCCTTGATTATAAGTATCAAACATTGCAGATTAGTCAATCTAGTCAGATCCTTGAGGAACATTTTGAGACGCATCGTCTCCAACGAAACAACAAGATCGAACGTCCAAATGCCCAGTGAAAGTTGTGACACGTTCGGAAACTTATCTGGTATGTAGTAGTTCACGAGAGGATGATCGTCATCGCACTGGATTGGAACCAAGTCGATAGTAGCGGATTCAATGACAGGTAAAGAGTTGTCGGTCCTCTTAAAGAAGAAGTCATCCCAGGGCTGCGCATCTTCAACAGCACTTGTCATTCTTAAGGTTTTTAAAACGGGAAAATGTTCTGGATTAATTTCATCCACGATCTTCTTAAATACAGACACCTTATCTATGGATAACTTGACCAGTTTGGGAAAACTAGGAACCTGCTCATCCCAGAGTTCGTCCATCTGAAAGTAAATATAATTGGTTAATCAATTAAACAAGTTTTATCGATTCATTCCACTTCTCACACCACCCACATCCTGATTCCACATATGCTTTCCAGAATATTTTAGAGTTGTGCCAAGCTCAAGCTCCTTCAAGACATTTTTCACAGCTGTCAACATTCCTAATATCTTCCGCACACTAAATTCTGGTCTGGGTTTTCTAAAAGGTAAGAACTATTTTTTTAAAACAAAACTACAGAATTAATTGTATTCGCCGGAATCTTACAAATCTTCAATGTCCCAATCCTCAGAATTATCCATTTTCAACAGCACATCGAATGGGATTCCCCTCCAACTCAGATATTTTAATTCCGGACAAGTTTGCAAACATGGGTAGAAATTACCCTGGATTTTGAGTCGTTCCAGATTTGGACAAGCTAGAACCAAGTAATGGCAAAATGGGTGACAAGGTACCGTCGTTGCTAGGACTGGATACATATATTCTGACACAACAAACTCAAGCGTTTGCACAGTAGGGAGCACCGGGAGTTCATTATCCCATCCAAAATTCAAATCATTGTACTTCAAATCCAAATAAATTTGATGAATAGAGATTTTTTTCAGGTTTCTAAACCGGTTGTAAAGCAAAGATTGTTCCAAAGACTCGTAATAATCCCAATTCACATGGAAACTGATTTCCTCCACAATCTCGTGTCTACATTTGCTTATAAAAGAAAGCAACCCATGGTCCATAGTGGAAAACATAAGAGGGGCTGCATTAACATATTTTAGACGGCGAAAAAGCAGTTTGTCCGCTAGTAAAGGGTGTGGTCTGTGAAGGGGGTAACTATCTTGAGCTTGGTCCAGACTTTTTGTGAATTTATTGATTGAGATGAAGGCGATTTTTCCAAGGAGGGGAGTGCTAATGTCCTCCCAATCTCGACAAACTAGGCGACACTGCTTTATTTCATTTGTGGGCAAATAGGAAAAGATTGTGCTCAGAATCTGCAAATCCGACAATGACAATCAAGTGAGTCGTACATATTTAACAGCTGACCAGACAGATTAATTACTATACTTACCAGCGGATTCGACAAGGCTTGATGAATAAAGTTGTCCATGCCGGATAATAAAGAAACAATTCGGATTGTTGTTAGAGAATCTAGAATGGTAATAAATATAATAATTAATGACGAATTAACAACAGCTGGCAACAATTCCAATGCAAAATACCTGAATCGACTTACAATAACAATCGTCATTAATTTTGTGTTTGCAAATACATCAAAATAATGCCCTTTATTTATTAAATTAAAAAAGTCCTCCAAGTTCAAAGTTGTGATTCTTACTTTTGAGTAGTTGTATGCTTGTATTGTGGAAAAATGTTTTGTTGATGTTTCTCCCGTCGTTGTTTGTTTGGTTTGCTTGCCGCTTGCCACCGCCTGAATTCGCTTGTCATTTCACACTTGTGTGTTGTTCGTGAGTTGTGCATATTAAATCAGCCTGCAGCTGGTAGAGACAGAACAAGAACAGACGACATTTTTGAGAAGGAGAGTGAGTTGGTGTGGATTTTTTTGTTCAATTTAAACTTGTCGTTGTCCTCAACCAGAACAATTCTAAAGATTCTCAAGTTTAAATAATAAAAAGAAACAAACAAAAAAGAAGGAAGGGAATTAAACGACAATGTTGTCGTCGAATACGACTGGATTTTTACCGGCGTTCAAGCAACCCCTGCAGTTAAGGTAAGTCTTCATTGGAATGGTGTGGATTTGAATTTTGACCCATTGTGCGGTGGTTTGGATGATAATTTATTTCATATTTAATGTTCATCCCGTATTAATTAATTAATTACGTTTTTCTCCAGTGAGTTGACCGGAAGCAGTCGCGTAATCTTCGAAATTGACAAGAATGACATGGACAACGAGGCGATTTTGGAAGAAGACGATGAACTAGCCAGCCAATATGAAGACGATAGTCCCATCACTGATACTGATCCAGTCCGCTATGCTGCAAAAACTAAACGACGAGGCTTGATGCAATCATTTCGAATTCACCCAGAAATGAATTTTGCTTCATTTTATGATCCAGAACAAATGACAGACATGAAGAATATCTTGGAGAATGGGGCTGTGCGTAAAACGGTGAGTTTTTATACGATATCTATTAGAGAGAAAAGTTATATATAAAAGTGATGATACGCTTTATAGGTTATTAAAAAGGGCACCGGACCCAAAGTCCCCGAAAACTGCAAAGTCTTTGTCCATTACATCATTTGCGGGAACGGAATGGACGATCCGTTTGATTCTACAGTTTTCCGTGGCTATCCTCAATGTATTGATCTTCGCACTCCGGAAGTGATTCCTGGATTATATCACACCATTATGAACATGCACATCCGCGAGGTTGCCAAAGTCTGGATAAGGAGTGATTACGCTTATGGACATGTTGGATGTCCACCACGAATTCCTGGGAGTAAGTGACTACTATGTCAAGATTTTGACTGGATAAGTTTTGTTATAGAATCAATTCGGTGATTTTTTTTTAATTTGCAGATCTCGATCTTCACTGCCTAGTAGAGATTCTTGACGTCATTGAAGAGGACCAGCTCAAATTGGTCCCTTACATGACTCAAGAGGAGCGATCCATGTTGGAGTTCTCCCAGGTGTATGAAGCAGCTAAAGATTTGCGAAGAGAGGGCAATAAAGTCTATTTGGAATCTGCGTACTGGACTGCAATCAAGAAGTATGACTAGAACTAGAAACTCCGATTTTTAGAAAAGCGTCAACTCCAATAATTTGAATTTGACTAACAGGTACCGAAAAGCAGCGAATATTTTGGAAGACTATGCCACTCAAACTCAAGCTGATCAAGAACAACGACAAGAATTAGTGTACACGTTGTACATGAATCTCAGCGCATGCTACCTAAAACTTCGAAAGGCTCAGCAAGTTTGTTCGTGCTGCAAATTGGCCCTTCGAAGTGTTCAATTTTCAAAGAAGACTGCTGATGCAAAGCTGTACTTCAGGTCCTATCATCATGTTATTAACTGTAGATAAATACATGAATATCACTTTCTAATTTGCTGCTTTTGCAGATTTGCTGAGGCCAAGCTGATCCTTGGTAACGGAAAGGACGCCAAAAACTTGAACGGTGAAGCTATAAGAAGAGAACCTCAAGATCCCCTGATTCTTGACCAAAGGAAAAGAGTAAATGCATAATATTTATTCTAAAACTTGGGATACAAAAATTAATTTTAAAACAATTTGTCTATAGATCGACGCTCATCTTGAAGTTGAGAGAATGGCGACAAAATTGACTTACACCAAGCTTGGCAAAGCTTTATGCTCTTCAGGAGCTACTGCGCCATCTCATTCCTCCAAGCAAAATGAAGTGAAACCGGAAATCAAAACAGCTACACCGTCCAATAGCGTGGATATTAGTAAAGCTGCAGAAGAGGCAAATGTGGAAATGGCAGCCAAGCGTCACTTCCGCTAGAATAGGGAAGATTATTACTTTGATGACCAACCATCTGACTGAAGTGACAAGAATAAATATGCGTCGTTAATTCCAAAACTTTCGATATAATTATGGACTGTACGCTTATTCTCCTTTTTGATTAATATAATTTTGTCTTATTGTTAGAACTATGAATTTTGTTTTACAATAAAACATTTCACATAAATAAATCCCTTTAATTTAAGCTCGATTTCATATCCATAGGACTAGTAAAATTTAAAACGGAATATCTTTAAGTTAATTATAAGTCGATAGTAGATTTTAGGGCATAAGGGAAAAAGTTGATCTGAAGATTCCGTTCATGGGCGAACTTGACCATTTTCTGCATGGTAATTTTCTTTAACTGGAACAAATTATCATTAATTAATTAAATAATAAAGCAGCTAATAAATATATTCTCGGTACGCTATCTTACCGAAAATCCTTGAAACGTAACATTTCTGAAGGCAAGTAATAGTTTTTCATACATTGGTGGATCGGGTCTCTTGAAATAATATGGAATACTGGAGAGATTTGTATCCACAACACGGGTGGAAGCTTCATCCACAAACGTGAGGGTTTTTAAACCTGCATTACAATTAATTAATTAAATAAGTTGTATATAATATCACTTCACATTCTTACCAACAAAGCCATTGTCCCCAAAATATTCGAACAATCGTGAAGTAGTACATTCTCCCTTGATTAGAATTGTCAAGTGTTGCAGATTCGTCAGTCTAGTGAGACCTTTCAGGAACAATTGGAGACGAATCGTGTCCACCGGGTCAGAATCGAACGTCCAGATTCCCAAGGAAAGTTGTGACATGTTAGGAAACTTTTCCTGCAGGGAGTAATTGATAATGGAGTTGTCTGCATTGCTCCGGATCGGAATTCGGTCAATTATAGCAGACTCAATGGCTGGAAAACAGTTGTCGGTCTTCTTAAAGAAGAAATCATCCAAGGGTTCTGCATCTTCGTCTTCAAGAACACTTGTGATTATTAACGTTTTTAAAACGGGAAAATGTTCTGGATTGATTTCATTCAGAATCTTCTTAAATACGGACACCTTATCCATGGATAACTTGACTAGATTGGGAAAACTAGGAACCTGCTCATCATTGAGTTCGCCTATCTGAAAGTAAATGACAAGATTTTGTACATTCCAAAATCTTACGCACCTCATGCACCCGTATTAAATAACACCGGCACCTACCCATACATCTTTTAACCCTTGACGATTTCCGGAATATTTAAGAGTTGTACCAAGCTCAAGCTGTTCCAAGACATCCTGCACTCTCATTAACATTCCTAACAGTCTTGGTACACTAAATTCTGGTCTCGGTTTTCTAAAAAAATGAGATTTATGTATACAAATCTATAAACAAAGGTAAGATACTAAACAAAAGACTCACAAATCTTCGATATACTCGTCATCGTCTGTTTCCTCGTCTTGGTCCGAGTCGCTAGAATTATCCAGTAGTCCAGCTTCCAACATATCAAAAGGGATTCCTTTCCAACTCAGATATTTTAGTTTCGCACAGGTGTGCAAACTTGGGTAGAAATTACCCTGGATTACGAGTCGTTCCAGATTTGGAGAACACGAAACCAGGCATTGGTAAAGCGGGTTACATGTTACCACCCTGGGTTGAAATGGATGTTTATATTCCGACACAGTAAACACCAGCGTTTGTACCGTAGGCAATTCCGGGATCCGGAAGGATAGATCCTTGGCTTCCCACCGGAAGACTGATAAAAAATCGTTGCAATCAAAATCCAGATGAATGTGATGAATAGAAATTTGTTTCAAATTTCCAAAATGGTTGAAAATGAAAGACTCTGCCACAGTCTCGTAATAATCCCGTGTCAAGTCCAAACGTACTTCCTCCACGATCTCCTGTTCACATTTTCCCATAAAGGAGAGGAACTCCGGGTTCACTCTTGATAAAATTAAGGGGGCATCACCAACATATTTGAGACGTTTGAAAAGCAGCTGGTCCGCCAGCAAGGGGTGTGGTTTTACAAGGGGGTATCGTTCTCGAGATTCGCCAAGACTTTGAGTGAACTTGTTGATTGAGATGAAGGCGATTTTTCCAAGAAGGGGTGTACTAACGTCCTCCCAATCTCGGCAAACTAGGCGACACTGCTTTACTTCATTTGTGGGCAAATAGGACAAGATTGTGTTTAGAATCTGCAATTACGACAAGCAAACAATTAAGCGAGCCATAGTTAACTAGCAGCTGACCTGACAAATTAATTAATTACTCTACCTACCAGAGGATTCGACAAGACTGGATGAATAATGGGATCCATGTCGTTGTCCCAGTACAAACTAATCAGTTTTCAGAATCTGAAATTGCAATTAAAGTATTTAAATATAGCAGTAATTAGTGAGTGAGGACTGTTTACACAAACAGTTCCAAATCGGAACTTACAATGTAATAACTAAATCAACAATCCTCATTAAGTTTTAAGTTTACAAATATCACAAATTATTGCAATATTAAAGTCGAAAATTGCTCCAAATTGTGATCTTACCTGGGTAAAACGTATTTCATCTTGACAGGAAAATAACAGAAGATGGAAGGATATGGATCGTCCATCCGTATCCGGTTTATTTGCTTTGCTTTCCGCTTGACTTGGCCATTGAGTTTTGTTCTCAACTGGTACAATTTCCATCCGTCAATTCAGTCAACTTATTAATAATGCAAAAATTTACTAGTTTCATGGTGAAATTAAAAATGTCAATGAACAATGAATTTTAAATTTGCAGAATGTCCATTTAGTTAATATTTTTCTGTAAAATGTAACATGGTTCCCAATCTGCCTGCTTTCAGGAATACTTATGTAAATAAATGTTCCATGTACTTATGTATGCTTGCTGTAATTAGTTCTTATTATTTCATTTAAAATCATTTATAATAATTGGATCAACTAAATAAATATGAATAACTAATATAAAAGTTTTCATATCATATAAGTAAAATCAGTTTAGTAGCAAAGACAATTACATGTCAATTTAGAAATTGTGTTCATGCAATTTTATATTGTGGTATACATACGCGGATGAAAATGTGTTGTATCATCATCTCCATGCAAAAAGTTGGGCATGACGCAACTTTACTTTTATCGTTCATTCTACTCAGAATTGACTTGTCATGATGACAGTGGCATCATATCATCGTCGTGTGATAACGAATCCTCGCCTATTTATTTAAGCTTCATCGGCCAACACAAACCATTCTTAGCACAGTACCATAACCGATTGTAAACGAATACTTCTCCACCCCATTCACACATATTCAATCAATCATTAACACACATATAAATTACGTCAGAAAAAAACGAAGTTTCTTACACAAACCAAACTATTATTCGAATTATTATTTTGGTAAGAACGAATTAATATTATAAATATTTGCGCCATTTTACTTAACCAACTTAATATTTATGTATCAGATATCATGGAGGACGAAAAACTGTGGTATTTTGCTTATGGGTCCAACATGAATCCATCCGTTTTAACGGGGCGAAGAAGAGTTGGCCCTTCTCAATCAAAACCCGCCTTTGCGCCTGGATACTATCTCAATTTCTCATATGCCGCACTCCCTTATAAAGAGCCTAGCTTTGCGTCCCTCGGACTTCAACCCATTCTTCCCTCTCAACCCGTCGCGCATGGTGTGGTTCATCAAATAACGAAAAAAGATTTAATCCGAATTTCCCGAACGGAAGGTGGAGGAGGCCATGAAGGGGTCGGCTACGCACAAGCGGAAATTAAAGTGGAAACCTATGATGGAAAAATTATACCTGCATTCACTCTAATTTGCTGCACTCCTTCGCATCACACCTTCTTTCCGTCTACAAGATACATGAATCTGTTAGAGATTGGCGCAGCTCAATCCGGATTAAGAGAGGATTATCAAAATTGGATTAAGTCTGTGCCACGCTATGTTCCCATTCCAACAGTGCGTCACTGGATTGGGAGGATTCTGTTTTTGAGTATCGTCATAGTCACGTGTGCACCGGTTGTTGGAGTCATTGTTGTGGGGAGGTTGACGGGGAAGCGAGCCCCTCGAGTTTTTCATGTCTTGGTAAATAAGATGATGGGAATTTTGGCGAATGTTTATCGTTTTGTTTTCCGACCGATATTTGGACCTGGTGCGGGAGAAGGATTGGAGACGAAGAAACCTGGGTTGGATTAGCTATTTGCTTCTTTAATTGGCTAATATATTATGGCAGTTATTGATTGTTAAATTTAATAAATTATTAAAATTGGTTAATAATGAAAACTTTTTTTTAGTATTTATTCAATTTAGTAAATTAAATGATTAACACAGTAGAAAAGGTAAACGCAAATTTAACTAAGAATAGCATTAATAAACTGATCAAGTACAGATCTAAGGAGTAGCTTCAGCGTAACATAGTACAAATAGTGCTAACAGATGCTTGAAAAGTTCATTAATAAACACTGCAAAAATGCTTAAAAACTAGTTTAATGTTTTTTTGACCCCATGACCTTAAAACAGTTTCAAATTGCCCCGCGACCTTAAAACAGTCCTTTAGACTG
>JAQFZJ010000396.1:0-29563 GCA_034695645.1 Folsomia fimetaria
ATACGCACTGGAATGAAGGTGACCTGTTTAGTGGATGCAGAGTAGAACAAGTGATGGTCTGTGAACTAACTAACTATATCATCATCTAGAGAAAATAAACTTCTTTTCAGCCACACTAGAACTACATAGCAGCAGGAAATCGCATTACTACAATTTGCATAATGAGGGAGGAAGTATAGCCTCATGAAACTGTTCTGGACTTCTGGATGAGGCATGCAAACTTGATTCTATTTTCTCTTCCCGAATTGCATGTAAATTAGCTTGTTGCTGAGACTGCAAATTTTTGCAAATTCAAAAATTTTGAAGTTGTACCCTTACTTTATGTGGGATAATAACAAGGTAGCATGCTACTGTATGCTTATATGCATAAACACACACAGCTTAGAATAATATGATGACGATTATTGGATGAGCCTGACTGTGAGACCTTTTGTAAGTATGCAATGCAATGTATGCATGTGTATGTAATCCGTGAAGATTGTAATATTTGGATATCATATCGATACTGCTTATCAGTGGTGTTGGTGTGGTGCGGTTGTTGTCCAGTTGTTTTCACAGTCCAAATGCATAACTGAACTGAATGGGCTTTGCTCAATTTCGAGATTATATTATTATACCATGATCAGATCACGGGACTGGAGTAAACTCGTGTGAATATGTGAAGGCATTATTCTCTATCTATGCCACAACCAACTAACGTCGTTCGAAAAGAGGACAATAACCAACTAACTTAAATTTCTTGTGGAAAAGAAGGATTTTATCGATTTGAAAACTTTTAAATGGTTTTAGAACTAAAGTAAGGAAGTGATTTTTTGTATAGTTCCTCTTTTGAGAGAAGTAAATCCTAAAAACAAGAACACGTTGTGCAGTAATAGTCACAGTGGTGGTGGGTGTGGCGGGTTTGGCAATTTAGGAATTATATTACATAAAATATTAAAGATAGCAAAATGTTCACGGAAAAAACGAAACTTGTTGAGAAACGGGAGAACCCGTTTTATGGGTCTTACAAAGAGAAGAACATTGCGGAAGAGCTTCACTGGCAGAACAAGTATGTCACCCATGCATTTTGAACTACTGCAAAGTCTAGAATTATTCTATGAAAATGGAGTAAATTTGTTTTGTTGTAAATATAGGAGACAACGGCAGCAACTCGCCATGGTGTCTGCTGTGGTCTTGATTTTGGTCATACTGTCAATCGGAATCACGTTAGCCATAACTTTACCTCCCCTTTTAGAAACCACGACTCTGGATCCACCAGACCCGGATGACTTTCTCAGCCCATCCACGTCCATTCTGAGACAAGTACAATCGGCAGGAGTGAGTTCAGAGTCTGGTATTTGCTCAGACATGGGAAAGTACGTAACAACAACGATTTCAATTCGTATTGAAAAAGAGCAGAGATTCTAGTCCAAAATGAAGTGATTACATATTCTGATATTATTCTGTTGTGCTCAATTTAGAAATGTCCTCGAATCTAAAAGTGGATCTGCTGTGGATGCGGCTGTAGCAGTGACTTTGTGTCATGGGGTGACCAATCCACAAAGCAGTGGTTTAGGTGGCGGTCTGTTTATGGTCATTTACACTGGAAATGACACCTTTACACTTAATGCAAGGGAAGTTGCTCCTGCTTTGGCGGATCCAACGGTGTACGAAAATGACCCTGGTGCTTCTTCAAGAGGTGAATTATTGATGACGGCGTAGTTATTTGATTGCTTTTTTACTTTCACTTTGGTTGGGTGGGATTCTTTCTACTGTGATTGCTTGTACAAATTAGTATAAATTGTTTTCAGGTGGCATGGCTGTGGGCGTGCCTGGTGAATTGTCTGGATTGTGGGAAGGTAAGTTATTGATGCCTTTAAATTATGTATGTATGTAATATTCAATACACAATATACACATTTGTATGTATTCAGCTCATCAAAGGTTTGGGAAAGTTTCATGGTCTGAACTTGTCAAACCTGTCCGTGAATTGGCAGAGAATGGTTTTTCTGTAACAATACAACTTGCAAAATCTCTCAAGGAATATGAAAAGAAGATCAAAGAGGATCCAATCATGAGGTAATTTCTTCCAGTCGCTATTGTCATTTATTATCATGCAGCAGTTGTTAAATTTACAAATAAAGCAGTGGGCGTTACAAAATTGTATAAGATGTTCCCCTGACATTTTTTGTTGATTGTCAAAAATTAATGAGTCTTTTCATTTCAGATCTGAATTTGTGAACCCAGCAACGGACAGCGTTTGGCTTGAAGGCGATATTTTGAAACGCCCACGATTGGCTGCAACCCTCCTGACCTTGGAACAGAACGGAGCCACCGGTTTCTACAATGGAACCCTGGCTGCAGACATTGTTCGAGAAATAGAGAGTGCAAAGGGCATCATCAACTCTGACGACTTGTCCAGCTATCAGTGAGTACAATATTATTCTTAGAACTTGTCATTTTGTGGAAGAAATACGATTAATAGTAATAACTACATTCTTTGCTGTCTGCAGGGCCGAATGGGATAATGCTTTCGAATACAGTTTAACGAGCAACTTGACCCTGTATTCACTCTCCTTTCCATCCAGTGGACCCGTGGTGGCAATGGGGTTAGGAATTTTGCACGGATTCGGGTAAGCGTGTAACTTTCTCTTTTATGCACTTGGTCGGGGTAAAGTGCAAAATCGATTTGTTTTGTGCAGAAAACAACGATCTGCTGATATGGACCCGTTGGATAGAGGACTTGATGAACATCAACTTGCAGAAGTACTCAAATTTGCACATGCTCATAGATCCCTTATTGCAGATCCTGATTTTGCAGATATGTCTGAGGTATGCTTGATGAGGAGAAAAGATATTAAGCTACCTATAAGTATTTTTTTTTACTACGTTGTGAAAAAGTGGGTGGATTTTATTGTCCTTTTTTGTGTTGTTCTCTCTCCAGATCATGGACCAATTGTTGTCCATAGACTACGCTAATCAACTACGAGCTATGATAGATCCCTACAAAACATTTGATGACCCCAAACATTACGGTGCAGTTTATTCCTTGACGGAGGATAAAGGCACGTCTCACATTTCCATTCTTGGCCCACAAGGAGATGCAGTCTCGGTTACAACCTCCATAAACCTTGGGTATGTTATGTTACGTATGCGTAGCTTGCTTACTCATTAACTTCCAAATGGGGTAATTTGGGGTACTTGAATTCTCAAGCGAAAAAAAAACATTACCATTGTTTCTGTATATACATACAGATTTGGAGCCGGCTTTATGGGCGACACGACCGGAATCATTTACAACAATGTAATGAACGATTTTTCCATTGGTAATGTTTCCGATGTTTATGGACTCCCTCCCAATCAGCTTAATGAAGTTGAACCAGGTGCATGATTTAATTATTTGTGGGAAGCAGTTTTAAAGTGGGAAATTTGTAAGTATTTAAATTGTAGGAACTAAATTTAATGGAATTATTCACAGGCAAAAGACCCTCATCTTCAATGGCTCCTTTGATCGTGGTAAATGATCAAGGACTACCCGTATTAGTCACTGGAGCTTCTGGAGGAGTGCAAATCCTTGGTTCCCTCATTTCTGTAAGAGATGAAGAAGAAAAGCTTTATTCTTATTATTCCATCCAAAAGCCCACTCTTTCTTCTTTTTATCTTCATCTAATAATAACTGCATGCTCTGATTGTATTCATTCCGCAGACAACATGGCGTGCATTGTATCGCTACCTGGATATCAAGACGGCCATTGACTATCCCAGATTTATACCCAATTTTAGACCTTCTGAAATATACTACGAGTATGGCCTTCCAGAACCAGTCGTCTCAGAAATGCAGAGACGAGGACATCGAATGACACGACTGGACACTGTCACCACCCATTCTGTCCACATTGGAAATGTCAATTCTGTATGTCGAGTGAAACACAATGGTGTGATTTTAGCCAATGCAGATGCTCGCAAGAATGGAGATTCTGCGGGATTTTAAGCTCTTACGAACGAATTGTATAAATACAAAATGCTATTATATAAGTTCTTTCTACGTCATTCATGTACTCGAGGTTGTCTCACCTCACGATTTTTAACCCAACGGTATTTTTAAATGTGTACAATTGACATGCATCCCAATTGTCAATGCCAGTTTTATTACGATAATTATACACAATGTGATCATGATTTACTTCATACAAATATAACAATAAATAATAAATACATAAATAAATCACTGCGAAATAATTCAACGCTATAAAAATATGAATTTATTAACCAGCACCAACATACATTTAATACCCAGCAATTGCACCACCTTTCCGGAAGTCAGAATTCGCATAAATCGTTCCATTTTCTATTCTGGCGACACCCACAACAATTGATGAGCCTGGTGATATGGCTTCAACAATGTGTTCTCTGACTTCGAATTCTGCAATGTATTCCTGAAATATTGACAAAAACAAGAATTTATTAGCAAAATCTGATCCACTACATTTTATCCATGCTTCTTACCATTGGGAAAGTATTTTCATAACTCAGATTCATAGGATACAATTGATGGTGAAGTCGCGGCGTGTCAATTGATTCTTTGATAGTTTGTCCAAGCCAAATATTCCTCATGGCAGCCTAAAAGTGAAGGATTACAGTAATTTGGAGGGAATTGTTGGTAAAACAATAAGTAATAGTTGTATTACATATGCTATAGACGTGGTGATTTGTGTACCACCAGCACCCCCAATTACTAAACGGACTCTTCCACTCGGATCCACAAATATTGACGGGGCCATGGAAGAAACGGGTCTTTTTCCTGGTAATTAATAAGTATTAGAGAAAGAATGCAAATAAAGAAAAAAAATAAAAGGTTGTTAGGAACCTGGAAGGATAAAATTGTTTGGGGATGGAGGCACTCCAAAAGAATTTGTGATGTTGGGCGCAGAGAAATCATCCATTTCGTCATTATACACAATTCCTGTCCTTCTGGATCGAATGACTGCACCAAAACTGGAAATGCAAGATGAAGAAAGATTCACGTCAATTCAGCAGTCTGGAGGATGGAGTGAATGGATTAATTCTGGATTTACTGAAGATTAACCGTGCTAGTGACTGCAATGGCGTCTCCATTTTCCCCAATAATGGATAAATGAGATGTTCCATGGTTTTCGGGTTGGTAGAATTCTGCTCCGTAATATTCGTAGGTGTTGTTAGTGATATGGTCTAGAATTAGGGCTCGTGTCGCGTCGATGTAGTCGGTAGAGGTTAAATTCCGGATGAGCTGTCATATAAGATTAATAAATATGGAATCCAACAAGTGCATCACTTATTTAGGTTACCTCCTCCACTTGAGACACTTGATCTGGATCCCCTACAGTAGGGTCAGGATCTCCCAACAAAGTTCTCTTGGCAAAGGCATGTTTCATGGCTTCTATAAATCGATGATAAGTGACGGAGGATTGGTCAAAGTCCTGCAGAATGTCCGGTGTCAGATTATACCCATCCATCAGCTTTAGGATAAATGACAAAATAAGTCCACTTCCAGGGGGTGGAGTGGTTAAGTGGGTGAAGCCGTTAGACAAGTTACTTACTAACGGTTCTGACCAGCTTGTCCTTCAAAATAAGAAAATATTATTATCATCTAAATATACTAATAATTGAACCGCTTTGATTTGAGGTTGTTATGTAAATTACGAGTAAGTCATCATATCCTCATAAGTCATAATTCCACCCAGATCTCTCAAATCATCCACAAAGTTCCTCATAAGAAGTGTATCCATGTACAAAAGATTTCCCCCGAATTCACTATCTCCAGCTATTGCTCGAAACGTAGCGGCAAGAGCAGGTCTCGTCATAGTGTCATTTTCCTTGTACACTTCCCCTGTACTGTTATCAATAAACACTTCTGCCATGCTCGGGTTATCTTTTATTCTCTGTGATTGGCCAGCTAGAGCACTTGCAGCGTGTCTACTGACCGGGAAGCCCTGTTCACAAAGGTCAATTGTGGGTTGGAAAAGTCTTGCCCATGCAACACCACCTCCATATTGTTGATACATTTCCCAGTAACCCTTCAATTCTCCCGGGACTGCGACGGAAAGAGGCCCACGCGCGGCTAGTTCCGGATTGCCCTCAAACATGTCTTCAGTCGCGCCTATTGGAGCTTTCTCCCGTGCAGTGAGTGCCTATGTATGATTTTTGTAGGCTACATCAAACCTGATAGAATTTAATATTCATATAATAATTAATTTCCCCGTTTCTATTCTTACGACAGAAGTGCGTGTGGTTGCGTTGTAGAGAACCATGAGGAAACCTCCACCAACTCCCATACTTTGCGTCTGGATGACACCCATGCACAAAAGGGTTGCGATTGCAGAGTCCACAACATTTCCCCCTTCTTGGAGCACATCCCTACAAATATACAAGAAAATTACACATGCACTTGATAACACGATATCCAACGTTTCTTAAATTCTTACTTCCCAATATCTGCACAAAGGGGGGCATCACAGCTCAAGGCGGCATTAGCATAAGGAAACATTGGAGAGGGGGAGGGGTCTGGAAATGCAGGAAGCTGTCTTGGTGATGGTGGTTTGGGCACATCTCCATCTCCATCCGTTTGCCATATCACAATTCCTGCTGTTATTGCGGTCAATCCAATTCCTAGCAGGGCGAATACCACAATTTTTCGGTGCAACCTAATCCCCCGGACAAAATAATGTTATATATCCGTTTTACATAGGTTATGCATGCACGCTCTACATGCCCGTGATCAATGCAGCAATTATAACGATTTAATCTCGTATTAGAAAATAATATGTGCAGAAAGAAAGAAAGGGGTAGTATTTCATCCGTTATTTGTCCATTAAATTGAGCTGAGCTGAATTATCATATTATGTGTTTATTCCATTTGATTCTATTCTGCTCAATTCCAATACTACTTTACTTTACTGTGTACTGACTGCGGATACCATGTTCTATTCTGTTATTATTATTACATTGATGGAATATCAATTATCTGAGATGACTCTGCATGTCTATGGAATCGATCCATCACATTTGCGTTTAATTGACTACAAATAATGAAGAACAAAAATAGTTCCATCCATCCGTCGTTCGTCGTCCGTAGCTCATGGAATTGTTTGCTATGACTCAATTCGACAATATGGAAGGAATTAGTATTATTATAACATTGGAAAAGAAAACTGAGATGAAAGTAGAAAGCATAGACGACTCGTAAGAAGATTGATGAATATGCAAAGGATCGATTACTTTTATATATATTTCTAGGTTTGACATAACCTTCTTTTCTCCACTTCCCCTTGGTTGGTTGGTCTACTTTTATATTTTACTAAATTCGTGAATTATATTACATATGCTATGCGCGCTTCTTGTATTCTATTTCTGATTTATATTCCAGCCATTTTTAGGGTTTGGTTTGCGAAATTAGACAGCTATAGAAATTAGGTTCAAGGCAAAATTAGATGCTATTTAAAGGGAAGTCGTTTTAAATACGTAAATAAATGCATAACAAAATGTAATAATAAAAAGTCCTGTCCGTACTTATTTACATCAAATCAACGATGATGATAGACGAGATGTAAAAAAAAGTGCTTGAATAATATTTACAGAAAAAGACGAAGATGCTTAATTTAGATAAGATAATTTAGGTATATGAATATACTTACCCCTCAGCAACCATAATAATTCCTTCACTGTTAATATGTGGTTAATAATGAAACCACCAATTACAATAAATCAATATTATGCGTCGTCTGAAAGTCCGATAATGTGTGGTGGTGGTGCGGTTGGTGACCGTGAGACTTATTGCGTGTGGACAATAATAACAAAGAATTGGTAATTTCCAATTGCTTGCTCAAGTTCTCAGGTGTATGGAGTTATGCGGAGTTATCTTATCTCAATGATAGCTCATTAAGCTATCATTTAAAAAGTCTTATCTTCTGTATTATGATGTTGTAACAATTTTGATTAGAAACTGAAACATTTGTTCATAAAATGCGTTATAAATAGTATAAAAATTGCTATTTTTCTCGTTGCAAATTTGGCCATTATATAAATTTCTAATGTGTAAATTTATTTGTTCAACATTTTGCATCAGACAATAATAGGGCTTAGTGTTAATCATTCATGTCATGAAATGCATTGTTCAATTATCCATTTGATGATTTTATTTTATTAACAAAGCCAGATTCTGAGAAACCTTATACAAAAATACAGATAATGTGCAAGTCACCATTGAATCCACCTACTTATTTCATTAAATTTATTAGCATTGCATTTATTCCCATTAGTTGAAAAATGTTGTAAATGTTGATATTTTACAAATGTTTAGTTTACAACATTTGCAGCAAAATGCACACAATAATTTGCAATTTGGTGTAAAATGACAGCAATAAATACACATTTATTTTACAAGTTGGATCTCATGTGTCTAGTTTTGTAAAATGTCCTCGTCTTAATTTGTGCCGTTCATCCTTTGATGCTAGCTGACTAATATGTTGATCCACTGAACTAGTTTCACACTACTTGGCAATATATCAACCTGTAAGTTAGTTAAGTTAAAAGTCACAGATACAGAGAGGGGATTATTTGGTGTTGAGGTGTCGTCGTCGTTGGAATTAATACTTTTCGGGTTGGGGGACATGCACAATAAAATGCGTGGTATGGTTTGATTTAACCTCATACTGCCATGCCATTGCCATCCATTCGATCCAATTCAACCCAATCCAATCCACCTCTGTGATCCTCCTTGACCTGTGTTAAGCCTAATTCCGTTTTTTTTTCAGAAAACGAAGTCATTTCAATGTTTTTGCAAAAGTTGGCTCATGCAGCAATTAAGTTTAAATTTAGAGTAGTTTAGTTACTTAGTTTGTGGTGGCATATGTCGTAACATGTCCTTCTCATTGAAAGTGAGATCGAGGATGCATCAGGGAATTCGGAAATGGTTGCAGCAATAAGTATCTCTGTAAATGTCAACGCAGTCAAGAGACATTCGTGATAAATGCTTCACTATTTGTGCAAGAAGGAAAGGCAATGAAATAAATATGCATGAAATTACTTGATCTTTTGGAAAAAGTTAGTTATCCCTGCTAAAAAAAAGTATTGTTCTACAAATTCTGAAGCAAGTCCGATTTATCAAACAAGCCTTTTTTTTAGAATACAGGTAAACTTGATGAGCAGGTAGATACTCTTATATTGATACCAAAAGTATACAGTTCCAAGAAAGAAAGGGGAAAAAGTATCATTTGCATTATTATTATGCTAATGATTTCCTGTGAAACGCAATTATACTGGATATCTGGAATGTTTATGATTTGTTGTCATAAATACTGCGAAAAATGATAAAAAAAATAAATAGTGCAGATTTCTTTGTAATATCGTTTTCCATCATTTATTACCGCTGTTAAAACAATATCAACATATTCCGGATTTTATTTGATATATTACCCCAAATTCGGAAAAGTTAGGTTGATAAGTTTCCATTTTGATTGACATGTCACGAACTGGACTGGACGCTTTCGGACATTTTTATACTCGTCGTGTTTTTTGAAATGTTCATAAATATTATTTTTGAACTTGAAGCATGTAATTTAAACCACTCCTATGACACTCAGAGTGAAAATGTCACTGATATTGATGTTGACGTTCTATCCTACAGCAGCAGCTTTCAATTTAGTAAGAATCTTCTGGACTGAAACGGAATCCACACCACCAACACCACCAGTACCATCATCATCATCATCTAAGGCAAGCAAAAAGCGTTGTAGTTTGTATTTGAAGTAATGAAGCTCTCAATTTCTCTTCATTCCTTGAAATTAATTCCTTTATCTCCGTGTCGCACTTGTCACAGTGGGACTCCACAGCAGCAATCAATCCCAAAAGTCCGACCCACAGAGAAAGTAAAGAAACCATAACATATGTATGTACAAGCAGCAGTGAGCAGCAACTGGTGGTGGTGGTGGTAGTGATGATGATGTATGTACGATTGCAAAACCTAGCTTTCACTCTATTCAACTGTGAGAGTTCCTTTCTTCTTCCTTCCTGCTGTAAATTTGTACTTTCTCCGTTATTACCCCTCCACAAAAAACAGCAAATGTCACGACCCAACAACTCAATTCAACATCATTTTGCTTATTTAACTTTTTATTTACTTTCATTTTCAATTCAACATACATAACAACACGAAATAAAATTCTTATTTCTTTTGTCCATCAGAACTGCATATTATAAACTGCATATATAAATTGAACATACATACATTTTCATTCACAGAGAGCATAATATCGTTTGTGGTATGGCATTTGCTTACATTATTATTATTATTGTTATTATTATTATTATTATTTAATTAATATAATATATACCTACATACATACAAATAAAGCATTTATATATTTGATGAGGTACACATGTATTTCATTTCTGTATAATTATGTAAATTAATGCCGGCTTCATATAGAAATCTATCATTACGTATGTACATACAATTAACAAACAATTCATCTCAGGTATTGTATAACATCACAATATTTTCATAAGTATCTGCCTTCATTCAATTACATAGAAGAATAAAGAGTAATAAGTAATAAATTAATTTGTTGTTTGAAATTTGTGAGTAACAAACAATTACATTACAGGTTAAAAATATTAATATATTCGATTAGAGTACTTTTTACATTTGATGTAAGAGAGAGAGAGAGAAAAACGGTTTTTTGTGATAACATTTCTGGAAATTCTAACAAAAGAAGTACATAAACACAAGATAAATAAAAATACCCTGTTGTGTTTTGTGATGCTGATGTAATTGTTGCACACGCTTCGATTATTATTTGATTTCTCCTCAAATATCTGTAAATGGTTGTGGTTTGGATTCTGCCTATTATCATGACTGTGTTTTTCAACCATTTCAACTTATGATGATGATGATGATGGTAGTGCCCTTTGTAATAAAAGTTGAACTTTCAATAATGTTGTTTACTAACTTGTTAACTCGCTCTGAGAAAGTAAGTGTGACGGGGGAGAGAAACGCTCTAGTAGTGTACTTTACTTTACTTTATGCTCTCTCAGATTTCTCGCTAAATACGTCTATTACGCCCAAGCTGGTAAAATTCCACGGAAAACGTGGGTTGAAAAATGTCGTGTTTTCCATAGTTTGAAGTTTGACAAGTGCGCAGCAGTAAAAAGTAATGGTTATCTGGAACACTCCGACGGGCTCGATAATATAATGTGAATAAATATGCAGTGAGAGTGAGAGAGTGAGACTACTGCTTTCTACCTGTTGAATCTAATAAGGACTATAAGTACTAGAGTAGGTGGGCTATGCATGTATGAGTCATCATAAGTGCAATGTTTTGTAACTAAATCTGACTAGATTAATTACAATTCAATTCTGTACAATGCTTAAAACTTTCTCCATCATGTTCATAATAAGTAATAAACTGAGTGAATACAATGCCTGGTCTGGTTGGTTATACATATAATGTTCATTTTGAGTGAACAGGAATGTTGACTAATTTCTTGAATCAGTTCTTCTTCTCCGCTTCCTTCAGTAATTGAAGCACTAGCATTATGATTATATGTATATACATTAAATAAGTCAATCTTGTTGAGTTTCGTACATCATGCTATGTCACAGATTTGATAAAAATCGATAAAAACTAGAAAAAAACAAAAGTAGATTTGCTGCTGGGGGATTTTGAGACGATGTTTTTTTAGATTTCTCATCAAACTGAACACGAAGTCTGAGTCATGTCAAGAAGAAGAATTGTTGAATTGAATTGAATATCACAAATTGACATTGGGTGTGGGAGGCAGCATAAGAAAAAACAATGTCTCTTTTTTACAGCCTTTGTTCTGCCGCTGGGGAAGGTGGCTGAGAACATAGTGAGTTGGAACTGCTGTCCTTTAACCGAATTTCGTGTGTAATTACAATCGTCGGACTTCTATTGGGTCGAGTTAAACCGCTCCAAAATTCTTGCATGTCAACTTGTGACGGAATGTGGAGAAATGAACGCACCTTCCGCTTGTTGTTACCATTACCATTACCACCACCCATACCGTCATTCTTGTTCAAGTGGTTGGACGTATGGTGATGATG
Organism: Folsomia fimetaria; assembly: GCA_034695645.1. Lineage (NCBI taxonomy): Eukaryota > Metazoa > Arthropoda > Collembola > Entomobryomorpha > Isotomidae > Folsomia > Folsomia fimetaria. The sequence goes on from JAQFZJ010000396.1 coordinate 12,080, forward strand.
ATTGCTGCACCCGAGGTTACCATGAGAGGGGGAAATACTCATTGCCAGTTGGATGGGTGGTGGGCGGAGGTCATTGGTTGATTGACGACGAGGTGTCATTATGGGGGAGGAGTTGGGCGACGGGGAAGAGGATCTGTTAACGGAACACTTTTAACAAATCCAGATTTTCAAATTGGTTTGCATTCCACGCATGCGAGTTAATGCGCGGTAAGTATATCATGCAAGGGGCAAATATTATAACTACTTTTACAAGGAAATTAAGCAACTAATTTGATTACTACTTGGCTGATTGCAATAACAATAGCATTATTTACTAGAGGTGCATTTTATAATAATAATGCTTGAGATCTTACCGGAAGCTCTTAATTCTGGAGCCGGAAAGTCTTGGCGATCCATCAACAGGCGAACTATATATTACATACAGAATATTGAAGTGAGGGTGAAAATGCATTTATTTTAGAAGGTGGTAAGTTATGAATTATTATTTATTATTATTTCCACAACTTACAGCCGCTGTTGAATTTCGTGTTGGAGAGTAGAATTTGTAAGTCTTTTTCTCAAGTAGCTTTTATAAGCTGCTCGAAGAGGTCTCGCCCTGATCCCGTAAAGTGCTGCGGTTAAGCTCGGCGTGGCAAAAAGACTCAGTGAGGCAATGGTGTCAAGCGGCAAGGGAGCTGTGTGACTATCCAAAACGCTCTCCAATATCTGGAATTAATAAGTGTATGATGATGGACTTGCTAAAATTTCATGAGTGGGGACTTATTTGAATTAAGTATTGATTGAGTGCACTTACAAAAATGAGTATAAGTGGAAGATGAAGAATTGCGAGAGTAGTCAAATCTTCCCACACAGCGCGGCACGCTCTTGATTTCGCGGGTACGGACCTATTCATCCACAACCCTGGAAGTGGTGTGCCCTTACTTCCAGTCACTGTTACTTGAGTGACCGCTGTAATCTGGTATAGCGCCAGAATGATTCGATGTCGTTGTTTTCTAGCGATTGATAGGACGGTAAAGTCACAGATGAAGAGTGTAATCATGGGCGCAATGAGAATCAACGTAATCCATCCGCCCACCCATAATCCACTCGTTAAAGCGAGGGATGATAGTTTGGGTAGGCATAGTCCCATCAGAGGTCGATACTGGTAGGGACCGCTGTGATGGTGGCTTCTATTGTCACCAGCGCCCACCGGTATCCCAGTTATGTGGTGTGTCATAAGGGTGTCATGACTGTTCGAGATGTACCCCATCGTAGCAGTATCCGTTAAAACGTCTTCATTGGACCCAACATGCTCTACAAAAATGTTGGAGGATGTGGGAAGATTGCTAATGTACGGTGTCGCATATGAAGACACGGATGCGGGTGAGACTGCTTCATTATTATCATGATGATGATAACCCTCTTCTGGGAATTGGACAATGTGCGGAGGTAGAATCCCACTTAAACCACTTTCTCCTATTTCAGACGGAATATCTGAGGGGGTGGATTTGATGGCAATAAAAGAAACCAGGACGAAACTTATTGTGATGACCCAGACGGAGAGAAAAAAGGCTGCAATCTTTCTTCGGGTGACCACTTGAGTGTAACGGAGTGGACTTACAATAGCTGTACATCTATCTGCACTGTAAATCACAAAGGAAGACACATTTTGTGAGGATTTTGTGTGTTGGGAATTCTCATCCTTTCATAATAAAAAGTCGTGGAATATTTAACAGCAACAAAAAACACTTTCTTTTTTTCTTTTTTACCTTAAGGCACAAATACTCCACACAATGAGAAGTTGGAAGGATAAAGTGGTTGCTCCTGTGATGTTGCATCCCAAACTTTCCACTGCCACCCACCTTTGCACAAAAACGGATGGATTCACACAAAACAAGTTGGTTAGACTGGATGCCAATCCGCACGAGCTGAGATGGAGAAGAATCAATTCGTTGCTACTTCGGGCCTATTAAATTATAAGCAAATTTAAGTGAAAGATAGTAACACAAAATTCAATCATCTTTTTTTTTAGCTAATCCTTGCAGAAATCGTAGCAAATTATATGTCGCAAATATCACACATTATTATTGCGCATTACACTAAACCGGATAGGGATGAGAAGAATCATGTTTTTATTTCATTTCATGTCGTGAATAAGTTAGTACAATAAATTATGCAGCTCCACACCCACCAACCCAGTCAGTCAGACTGGGATACCTTTCTTTGAAGGAAGTGTTTTCACCTGAGTATTATATACTTTCATCTTTTGGTCTCTTTCCTCTCTCTCTCTGATTGAATGCAAGATGTGTGTATAAGAAGAATGAGGACAAGCTAAATGAATAATGCAGCTCTTCCATAAAGTTGTATATGTCATAACTTTCAAGGCTGTATTTCAAGAATGTATATCAACGACTCATAAAGTTTGATTAGGACACCACTAGACATGCATTAATAAAGCATTATTATGTTGGGTTATGCAGTGAGAGAGAGAGAGAGAGAGAATGAATGAATGAATTACACAAAATTGCATTTAGGACGACAATCTCGAATTCCTTGTCAAGGTTCATTATTAATTAGTTTACTCAGCCATAACTATACGACCTAAAGCTGTATAGTAGTAGCGGTGCTTTCACTTCACTTCTTCAACATAAATGAGCGTAATGGGCTGGATCTATCTATCGTTTGATGCTGCAGCACTTGTTAAAATGTGTCCTTAATTTGGTTGGGTTGTAATAGAATGTCGTCGTTTGCATAATGCACTCAAATAAAAATGTCCATGTAACGTAGCACAATCACGAATGAAAGAATATTATGACATTGGTCATCATTTCCATGTGCAAGGACATGCATGCACTCACTATCCACTTAATGTAAATGAAATAATAGGATTGTAAATAGCACGGTAGTCGGACCTATGCAATAAAATAGTACTTAAATTCTTGCAACAAATTGAAAATATCGGACATCCTGCTTTTTGATTGGATGGAAAAAGTCGCAATAAATTCGAAATGAGAGATCCTATTGCATACCAGGAACAATACCCAGTAGGTACGTACAAAGTTTCACGTGGGCCGGTCAAGTAATGGTCAACATACAGTACAAAATTAATTGCGGATGAAATCTCATCGCATCTTGCATTAGTCACTCACTTCCAACACAACTCACAAAAACCTCAAGGGACACACGTCACTAAAATTTAGTCAATGCAATAGTTACATATTTCGCAATTATGCCCCACGCAGAGCGGTTTTGGCTGATTCGTTGGATAGAATAATAACATATATATATGGAATTTCGTGGAATTTGTTTCATACGTTCATTACATTACATTATATAAGTATGAATGAATGGGAAAAGCAACAAGGCTTCTGCCTGCCTCACAACAACCACGACCGCTTGCTTTGTCCTAACAACATTATTTGAGCACATTATTCATCACTCCACCACAAACTTTTCCTATATTCCTCCTCCTCCTCTGAAAATAAACCAAACTAAAACTAAATTCACTCCAGAGAGAGAGATCTACACTAGAAAATAGAGCATGATACCATAAAATAAATATAAAGCACAGTTCAGTTCAGTACAGTACAAATTTGGAGTGCACATCAATCCCACATCATCATTGCAGAGGAAATATCCAGTCCAGACCAGACCAGTATGAGAAAATAATATAAGAAATACTTCACAGACCAAGAAATAGCGTATGCATGAAATAAACGGGAATGAATTTAAGGAATACTGGAATACATACTCAAGGAATAGACGCAGTATGAAAAAAAGAATCAAATTATTTGCAGGTTTTGATGAGAGCAGAGAATATAAGTAAAAGAAGATAAAGAAGACGGAAAGGAAACGGAACGTGAAAAAGCCCGCAAGGCAACTCTGGCACTCAACTCGTTCACTTTTCTTTTTTTTTCACAATGTGTATAAAATAAAATGTATATAAGAAAGAATAAGAAAAAAGTAAGAATTGATTTCTGCAATTTATGACGCAAGTTGTGCAAGCAAGTCTTCTTCTTTCTGCTGTTCTCTGTGTGAATGGATGAGTGGGGTGGGTGCATAAGAGCAAGTTTGGTAGCTTTTGTCTTAAGAATGGAAATTGAGTGAGGAAGGAAGATGAGTTCTTATACATACGGCGATTCAGTTCAGTTGTGTGTCTGATGGGTCTGACCTTTTTGCTGCGGAGGAGAACCACAAGGACGTAAAGGTTGGCCAAGATCCCCAAGAAGCTCATGAATGTGCCCACAGAGCCCAGGATGATATGGAGCATTTTTCTGTCTCCACGTTCACCGCACCGCTTATTTCAATGAGGATAGAGAGAAAGAAAGTTGTAACCTGTAAAAAACCACATAAAAAAATACAATTTCTTTCAGATAGCGGCAATGCCAGTCATCTCATCCATCCAATTCAATTCATATTGTATACTTTTATGAATATATAAGGGTATATAAATATAGTCGACTCCCTCCGCATCCACATCCTCCTCCTTTCACCATTATGCACTATTCTTCTATAAGTGCTCGAAATACTCTGTTGAACTGAACTGAATTGAATGGTGGACTTCTTGAATACAAAACGAATTAGCTCATATGCATCGTTCGTATAAGCTGAGGTGAAGGTTGTCGTCCTCCTCTTTTGACGGACTGACTTGTTCCATCCATGCCGCCTTATTATTATTTCCTTCAATTTCTTAAATCTCTACTAAAATATCATATCTCTGTTCTGAAGATTATGTATACATACAAAACTTTCCACAAGAAGAACGACTTTCTAATTGCTCACACAACCTTAACTTTGCTTTGCTTTGCTTTGCTTCCTTGTTTGTGTTCATATATTGAATCCATTAAATCTCTAATCGGGAGATTATTATTGGAAACAACAAACTTCCCAAAGTCTAAGGAAACTCATAATGGCTTTCAAATTAAAATCCATTTAGTATGTATTCAACTTTTTTTGTCTGCCGCTATAAAAGTTTACTTTTAAAACTTTTACATCTTTTTTTTCTTCTTTAGTTTCTTAATTTTTAGACAGAATTGAATGAATAATAAATATAAAACGTGTATAAAATGAAAAAGACAATCCAACCCAGCCATGTTGTGCATGCTTCCAAAAAATGCAGACATACATAGATTGAATTAGTTTAGTTTTGTTCGTCATTTTGGGAACACTTTTTAAATACCAAGTATAACGCGGATAATGTAATCAAATAGAAGAATAGAGGAGTGGGATGTGACGAGAATTCATGTGACACTGATGCCAAGTCGCCACAGTTAATGATATTAAAAACGGGGAAAGGACAGTTCACAGTTGGTAAATAGTCAGTCGTCTTTAATTGTATTTGCGATTTACACCCACCACTAGCTAGCACACTTCTTTAGCAGTCCCTTTACGTAAGTATAAGCACCAGTTGCTTTCACTGACGCTTGTAAACTTCAATGGCTACATGGAGAGTTGCTTAATTGTTTAGCAAGAGCAGTTCTAGAAACTCAAAAGGAGTGACATCAAACTAAAATGAACATATTGTATGCACGTCAACCAGACTAGGACGACTTTGATCTCAAAGGTTAAAAAATATTCAAGAGACGAAATGTTCGCATTTCTCTGGTACTCTTGAGCGGAATAATGTGCTGTTATATAGTGTCATCATCATTTCCTTTGTATGTAATGCAACATTTAAACAATATTTGTTGCAGTTACGAAAATCACCACCACCACCACCACTTCTCTAGAATACATAACATTATTCATTATCGTCATCATCCTTGTCAAGGTTTTCTGAACAAAAGTCATTTTCTGTCAATTTGTACTCAAAGATGTTTATTCCAACTTTTTCGTACCCTTCTTTTTTTGACGTAATAAAGAGAGAAAATGACTGATATTGTCATTTCTTTTCTTTTCCTATTACATATGTTCAACGTCCATGGTGAACAAAAGTTATATAAATTCGACATGACTCCACTTTTGTCTGCCCTCGTTGCATGCCATCCAATCCAATTCTGAGAAAGAAGACCATTACGAATTAGGAAATGACAACCGCAAAAAAGAAACAAATGACATTTCGGGTAGACAGGACAGGACAAGACAGTTGTGAGCGATGAGTGAAAGTTCAGGGATATCGGATGCTTGAAAGATAACCGTGGAAGAGGAGTCGGGTGTCGGATTCTCAGACTTTGACATTTAGCAGAGCCAGTTGTCCTATATGCCCATTCAACAAGTGTTTTCTTCTCTTGGATTAAAGAGCACCTCTTTCTTTTCTATGTCTAGCACTTGTTTGTGTGTGCAAGAGAAGAAGAAGAACTGACACTTTCAACTCTTCTTGCAGGTTGGATGTGCAATATGGTCAGGAATGGAATGAAGCACAATATTGACATGTCTGAAAGAATTTAAGGGGAAATAACTTTCATGTTGTCGTCAGAGGTCCCTGAGGACGCACTTATGCTATATCTATCTGGGCAACAGTTTGTTCTTCCTGCTAATGTAGATTCTTCACCCTTTGCAACACATACTTGACTTGACCCGATGTCGTTATTTCTGAATCAATGTCATCTTGTCCGTCCGTGTCGTCGACAAATGTTGGAGAAATCAGGAGCAGAGAGTGAAAAGGACTTTTGTTAAGGTAGATAGATAGGAAAGGAAAGAAACGAGACATGTAGGATCGTTGTTCAATAAGTGCTTGCTTCGTTTTTATTGCATCGTTTTCTCTCCTCCACTTCAACGAACCACATTAACGACAAATTGAGAGTGGAGGTGGTGTGGTGATTGAGTAAGGTTTATTTGCTAGGCACACAAGAACTGCAAAAATCAGGGTGGTCCCCAGATTTTAGCTTCTACAGATCAACAACCGAAGCAAAGCGATGCAACTCGACCTAGAACCCAACCTTAGTATTTGGCACGAGATTACACTTTATTTATTATGCAGTCGTCGTCTCATTTTAAGACATTTTTAGTTTACGGAATTGAGGCAATAATCTCAAATTAGCTGCGATTCATGCACGTGTAAAAAAATATTGTGGCATTGTAAAAAATGTATAAGTATTGAATGTAGTGCGATGCGAGTGCATGCATATCAATGCAAAAATGTTGTTGCAGTTTAATAGCAGTAGTTTTTATTGGCACACAAATGCGAGAATTGGGAATGGATGTGTAAAATACAGATAGATACAAACACAGACCATTTAAATGACTAATAAAACTTTACATTCTTTTTTAAACTCGTGTACAAATGCCAAAATATACTTTTTTCTGGATTAATAATACCACACCACGTTTATTGAACTTTTGTACTATTACGTTTAAATTGCCGAAATTGCATGTATTAAAAATGCCACGAGGCTTGTTGGTAAGGTTTAGGTTATTTCACATTGATTTTTAAATGTGCTTAAAAATGCAATGAAAGCACTGGACTGGACTGGCCTGGTTGTCGGTTAGTAGGAAATCCGTCAATTATATGTTCGAGTTTATGCGTGAAAGGGAATAATTAGATTTGACATGACCACATGGAAGGACGTAAAGATAACAATAATGGTAATAAGTCAGTTGACAGTGTTGTATTATGTAGTACAGAATTTAGAATGTATGTATGCATTCCTTCATTCCTATGTATAGCTATGTAGATAGCTTCTTAAATAGTTCACCCAGAAAATTGACGTTGACGACGATGTCAATTTGAGCAATACGGTCTCACATTCGTCCCACCACTTTGACTTTAGCAAATAATTGTCAATCGCATAGTCAGTCGTCCCTCCTTCTTTTGCAAGTATTTATTTTACCCAATCCACCAATCGCTTTCGTTGGGCACATACATATAGTTGGTTCTTATGGGCAATGTATGTATGTATAATACAGGTGTGGCAAAAATAAGCCTTTATGTATTATGTAAAGGTCCCACATTATGGTAAACTATGTATATGTTCGTTCCTATATTAGAGTGAGAAATGCACTTAATTTCACAGTTCGATTCTGACATAGAATCGGAGTCAATTAAGTGAAAGCACATTTTCTCCAAGTTGTGTTTGTTTGTGTATGTACAATACAATACAGTACAGTACAATACAATGGATTGGATTGGATAATTGGTGGAAAATAAGCTTAGAATTTATATACACTATAGTTTTGTAACAATGAGGTCAATTTATTCCAAATGACCAATTTACACGGTTTGAAAACATTGGAGTTGATTGGTAATAATACCCCTTAGACTCGTTTCAAATCTACTAATAATGCAAGGAGGGAAGAATTGTCCACCAACCATAAACAGCCAGTCTGAGCCAGACTATAATTTTCCCGTGCGGTTTGGTTATGCAAAAAATTGCAATGTTTATACACACATACACACTTAACAATTATTCTATTCATTGGTTTGCATATTGCTTTCACTCTCATCTTCGTTCATGCCTACTATGTATAAGCAAATCAATCATGCTTGACTTGGTTTTGATAATAATCCTTCGTTAGTCTCTCTCTCTCTCTCTTTAGTTTTTTTAGCTTAGAAGGATTATTCGCTTTCTCCATATTATTCAAAGTTAACATGTTCTCCATAAGGGACTGCATAGGACAGCTCAGCTTTTGAAGTATTTCTGAACAGAGGGAATCTTCTTCGCTTTTAATTCCAATCAATATTCGTAACGATTTTGCCCAGGTTCAATTCAAAGCTGTATTATTGTATGTATAGCTTCCATTGAATTAGGTCAAACAGACCTAAGTTAAGCTAAACAAAATCTTAGAAGAGGGTGAAATTGGCACAGATGGTTGACTGCTAGAAAAGACAATTCTATACTAAACTTATCCTCATATACATGCGCTTTCTTTCTTTCATTATTCATTCCTGAATTAATAAGCAAGGAAAGGATATGAAGGTCGTCTTATTAAATTGGAAGCTAGCTGGCAAAGCTGTAAGGTTTTGGGAAGCAAGAAGCTAATAAAGTGAAATCCAGGACATTTGCACTTTGTTTGAAGCAAAATTATATAGGTTGTGGTTGGTTTGGTAATAAAGGAAACCACGAGAGGAATTTGTGTGTCGTAAGATGTTACGTTACCCATCCCCAATAACAAACACTATAACACTACTCTTCAATTCTAATAATAACAATAACAATAATAATAATAATGACAATAGCATGACTGTTCTAATTCCGTTGGGATATTTCATTAAATAATCAATTAAAGTTCATGCTGCAAAGGGAAGAGAATTGTTGCATTTAATTTAGCCTTCTTGTTCTTACATCTTGATGAACCATCCAGCCAGTACAACATACATATCTTACCAAACTCATCAGTAAGTATCAGCCGATAAGTAGTTATCGATGCGATATCAACCATGTCATGTAAGAAAGACCCAATTACAATCAAATTTCTTCCATTCTGAAATATTTTATGGAAGGTACGCTTAACCAGTAACCAAACCACAAACTAATGAATGTTATAATTCTGTAAGAATAGAGTCAAGGAGAAGAAAGTGCGACGATATTGAGATTCCACTCTGACAAGACACTTCCTTGGCTTGGTCGGATGGGGACACACTGAATATATCAGTAGTACTAGTACAGTACCTTGTGATGAAGAAAAGACATGTCACCCGGTCATACTTACTTGCTTGCCTGGTCCGCCGGTTTGCTTTGCATGCATGCCTATATATTAAATCGATATTGATTGGCTATTTGAATGCCAAGTCTTAAAGAAGGGATTAATCTTTGAATAAGTTTCGATTGACGGAGAGCGAGCAAGTCGACCCAGCCAGCCAAGTCAGCCGCGTGTGTTTATGAGAGTGTTCATATTTAATGACAATATTAATGCATTGCTTTCATTCCATGGTGTGTGTCCGCAACAAACCTAAACTACTATAATGTCACCCAGAGGAAGGACTATATAAACGCTTAGAGATTTAGCTAAACAACGTATTGGATTGAATTTATCAAGTCCAATGGCAACAACAACAAGGAAGTATAAAAACATCTCTTGCCAACTTATTTTATAAATTAGCCATCCTAGCACATGTTACAATGCACGGACTTGAGTGACAGTAGCAGCTTGTCGGCCAACCCATAACGGGACAGTTTCACTTTTTCTTTAACATAAATCACTTTGTTTTGTGTCTGAATAGCAGACAGACTTGCTCAAGTACTTTTGTGTTGGATGGACAGATGCACTCATTTACTTACTTACTTTCTGTGTGGCTATAAAATCACACCTTTTCGTATCATTTATTTACCAACTTATTAACTGATAATGATAAGCACTACTCGCTCCATAACTATTAAAGTGTCGTTTCATGCATAATTATATCGAACTGGATGTCTTTTGGTATGTGTATGTAGTGTGACCATAATGCAATAAAATAAGTATGTGTGTATATATGTGTACGTTCTATGTGAGATTTGTGAAATCGAAACCTACATAAGTAGTTGACGTCTATTTTGGGAGTTGTGCTTCCGTATTACTGTCATGAATCGTCACCTCCTCAAGATTAACATGTTGTATAATGTGGTACATTCACCTGAAGTTACTCATCCTCGATTTTCGAGCAGTTTCACTTTTTTTCTTCTCTTGTCTAAATTGTGAAATGATGGTATCATGATCATCGCACATCCACCAGAATTCTTCCTTTTCTATTTGGGAGGTCTTTCCACTTTATGGAGGATGTTGATCATCATTATGGTGTGCAAAAAAATCTGCATAAATTGAAACCACCCTCACTGTCTGCTCAGCAGTATTCTATGTAAGTATGTACAGCAGGCGGAAATGACATCTTGAACATGCATGACGAATTTTATGGGACATGATGGTGTTATAACTTATTACCGAACTAAGGAAATAACCATTAGGATTTAAGACTAAAAACAACTATTTACTAAATTTAGAGGTGAACGTGATAATATAGGAAAAGTTCATGCTTCTTTAAAATCCAGGTTTCTTTTCGAATAAAATGATAACATTTTGCACAAAATGTTGGAATAAAAGATAAACTCGCTGTCTTATCAAAATCCGAAGAATTCATCCAAAATTATTCTGCTTTAGGCAAAAAGCTTGCATTTTACAGGGAAAGTAGTTACAAATTGTGGTTGGTGAATGAATTGAACATTTTGCAATTTTGAATCTTTATTAGCAGACCAGACTTCAAGCTGCATACACAGCAGGCAGGCAGGCAGATACAGCTACAAGATTGCTTCACTGCTGCCTGCTAGCAAACCGAGGACAGAGAAACCTGCTAAATTCATCATTTAATTTGATTTAAACCTCTGAAATTCTCGAATTGAATGACGTTGCTCAAGGTTTTGCTTCTTCATATCTTTTGGTTGGCTTAAATGATTCAAAGTTGAGTCAACAGAAGAAGAGAGAGAAAGCGAGGAGGAGAAATTCTTTGACGATTTCAATTCCATCTGAAAAATATTCCTTTTTTGTTACTGCTATTCTCGCAAACTTCTCAACTCTTCTAAATAATGATATCTTTCGGAAACGAGGAAAATGGAATTGAGTCACTTTTTTGGTAAAAGTGAAAGTGAAAGTAGCAGCAATATCGTCGTAATCAAATAGAATAATGATAAAATGAACAAATGAGATTTTTTTTTGTCATTCTAAAAAATATGGAATTGAGCTTAAAATTCAGAATCTTTAATATTTAATCTTACAATACTTTGAACATTTTTTAAAATTTTTCCTCCGATGTTTAACAAAATTGACAAAATAGAGCATATTGTTAACTTTATTCATGCATCCATAATCATATTGTGTGTAAGGGAATAAGTGGACCGTAATAATAACGAGATTTACTACTGCCCACTCATGTTTTCCTCAACATGACAGGAGGGAGGCAGAGATTTAAAAATATCGCACAATCCTTTCCACACACACTGTATTTGATGGAAAGAAGAGATTGGATGGATGGATGGATGAATTCTCAAAAAAGTTGGTATTTGATATATATATACACACACACACACATTTTTGTCATTCTTAGAAAAAAGTGGGGGATAGAGAGATATATTCATAAGGATCATTTCTTTAACAAGACATGCATCATCACATCATCCCAGCAAAAATGGCATTACACCAAAAGCAGATCAAAGGAATCTATACCGCAAATCGTTTAATATCATCTTAAGAGTCGCCTAGCCTACTGGTCTCACAATTTGTCGGTACTTTGCGCCATGAAAGAAATGTAAATCCGCGAATCGGAGTGGAATGACGCATACCACATACATTCATACCTTATCTGATTATGCTTGATTGATGATGACGACTTTACTACTTTTTTTACCTGCGCGATCTTTGATAAAGTGAATTTATTATTTATTAGGAAATTAATATTTGCTAATAAAATTCCAATCGAAACCAGATATATTTTCTTAAAATGTCATAAAATCTTGAACGTATGTATACAGCATCTGTTTTCAGGATTTGTTGAAAATGGTAGATAGACTTTTTTGAGCTGCGTATTATTATTATTATTATTATTATTACAACAATAATCGTTATCATGGCCAACAGCAGCAGCACCAGGAACAGATACAGTAGATAGATTTGCGAAAAGTGAGGCATTTCGCAAATACTGACGAAATAAAGACTGCGTATATCAGCTTAGGTTAGGTTCTCCCTTGCACACTATCCAATTCATAAATATCATTCACACATAATAATAATCTTATACTTTACTTTCAAACATCACCACCAACCAACCATTTAGTTCAATTGGATTCAAAATGCTTGACTGTAAACCAAGCACACAAAAAAAGTTTGTTTCTCATCCAAAATAGCAATCAATGCTCCACACAAACCAGACCAGAACTTGTTGCAGTAACTTCCGTCAACTCATCACATATGCGGAACAATTGCCACAAAACAGTTACATGATGGGTTGACGTGCGATGGTTCTGGTTCGGTTTCTCCATCAATGTCATCATGAATGTGTTTCAAATCAGAGGAAAATGAGATTTTAAGAGGAGTTTTATCATCCCAGGCAATACATGCATAAATACATACATGTAAAATACGAGTATATTACCATCCGATGTGTATATAGCGTTCGTTTATTCTCTCAACAATACATAATGTCAAGTCTCATCATTCGTCCAATTCACTAACTCACAGCAGCTTCACGCATATATAACCAAAAACCACCACTGCTTTCTCCTGTCCTGAGTGAATGGGTTTGGATTTGGATGGTAAAATACATATTATGTAAGTACATACCATACAACATTTACTATAACCAAACCACCGGATAGCATGCATTTTATGCTTACATGAATAATTCTGCCTGTAGATTGAGGATGCGGCGGAGGGAGAGAGGAATGGCTGGATGGATAGATGTTGTAATTTCAATTTGTAATTTCCAGCACCGGACATAATGAGCGATGAATCGTGACGCAAGAGGAAATAAGTGACTACATACATACTTACCAGTTTACGTACAAGGAACGATTTGTCTCAGTCAACTCTGCACGAAAACTGTCTTGGTGACTTTCATCTGTTGTCAAGAAACGTGATAATCATTCGAATTTTGATGGAGAGGCTGGAGAAGTGGAGGAAAAAGACGATGTAAGACAAGATCGAATCCAACTAGAGATGTTGTGAACTAATAATAATAATTTGTTTCCAAAAACCACTTTCTTTCACAGGGTATGAGTCTTGTATGTGGACTAAATTAGCATCCAATCCACATTAGAAAACAATCACTATATCACCTTCGCCTTGAGTTCAGTTTGTATGTCTTTTTCTAAATTGTAAAAAATGGCACAATCCACAATTTAAAAAGTAATTGGTTCGAACACCAACAATCTCTGATTTTTTTTATATAAATATTCAGTGAAGTTTGTCCACAGTGAGTTTTTTTGGTGACACACTTAATTTGTCCAAGATTAATGGGAATGAGAACGCACTCGGGAGAAAGTGACAGTTCACAAATTGGGGTATCACTAGAAATTTAGGTTGCTCTATTTTAACATATGCCGTCCAGACTTTCACTACTAAACTAAGGTTTCTTCTTCTTCTTTATCGTTTTGACACATTATTAACAGTCTTCACCAACCACCATTTGGCTGGGTTGGGTGAAATGACATGAATTGACATTTACTTATCATCAAGTTGACTGAACAAACTAGCCTTGAACTTAAAAATTTGCATGTCACAATTATCTTAAGTGTTATAATAATCTCGAAATGGATTCAGCTCATTTTAACATTAACTGCTTTTTTAGAATAAGGACATGCACGTTACGATTAAAACAGTGTATATCGTATATACTTTTTTTATGGCAATAAGAGTTTTGGATTTGATCGAAATAAATATCAGTTTAAATTCTGTATTAATAAGTTTGACCAGTAATGTCGACCCTGTTTGTATTTTTAGTGAGATAAATTATATAATCAGTATAAGTATTGTTTTATGTAACAATGTATTAAATATAGAATTTTATAATGTAAAGCGATTATAGATACTTTCACTTTGAAAATAGACAGATCAAATTTTGATACATAACAATTTCACAGGAGGTTGAGACACTCATCTTCTTTTCTTTTTAAAGCTCAATGACTTTCGAGCAGATATGCACAACATGCATAACACCATAAATACATATATGTATGACCTATCCACCTACAACATCAGGATCAAAATTGAATAATATCCTCCTTCCCACACTGAAAAATAGACGGTTGATTTAATATGAGTGCCACCACTACTACTATCTATTTAATTCTCTGTTACTTTTAAACTTCGCTTAAATAAAAATTAGGACCCTTGCACGAATCCAATAGTAATAAATCAAATTTTCTCGCCTTTTTATTTTGATGAAGGGAAATGAACAGAAGACCGGATATTTTATTAGCGATCCAATTTTGTCTCACTTGTTGGTATGTAGGATAATCTGAACTTTAAGCTTTTTCTTAAACAGCCCCTTCTGTCTGTTAGTCAGGATATGTGTGATGACTTTTAGATTCCTTTAATCTGTGTAGTGCAGGTAAAGGTACTTCAACAAGGTTTAACTCAGAGAAAGTAAAACATAATTGAGACACCTTTAAACTTTTTTTTTGTTTAAACACTTTCTCCTAAATCAACAAAGAGCATGGACTATTATTATAATTATAATAATTCTAAGTAGCTAATTAATTTATTATTATCTATCTATCTATCTTATCTTATGCTTTGATAAGTCTGCTTGTCTAAAACGTACTCACTCACCGGGGCAAAGTGATAAAGGAAGAGAAATGATGGTTCTGAAATAAGACGGGACAGGGAACTGATCTTAAACCGACGTTTGCATCAAATTTATATCGCCACGGTTCAGCACGCACACGCCCTCAGTCAGTCAGTCAGTTCGGCTTGTTCAACTCCACATACTCTTCTTCACTCTTATATGTTCCATCCAGTTTGAATAAATGCTTTCACTCTTATTAGTGCGGATGGTGTGGATATTATGCTCTCAACTTCAAAACCGGGCGACGAATACCCCCTCCTCCGCATCCGTTAAATGAATTTCATGTCACCCGCAAATAATAATAAGGCATTGTCTGAGTCTGACTTGATGAGTGACACTATATAGTTCAAAGGTCAACTACATTTTATCCATCTATTATTGACCACGACCATCACCATGAGGCAAAAAGTCTTATTTTAGAGTTTACATGATTATCATTGTATGTACTGTGTATGAGTGAATGGATGGTATAATATTAGCTCATTTTAGCAGCACAAATGAAAGTTTGTGTACGTGGTGAATTGAAGTGAGCAATTATTGAGTAGTCAATCAATCGATACACAATGATTTTTGTAGTTATGTTATGAGTATGTGTGTGTATGTACTTGAAGTAGAGAAAACATACTAAATGAGTCCATTAGTAAATAAGTAGCTGTTGTAAGGAATATATTGAATAGTGTGTAGCTAACTATAACTCCTCGAAATACATCGAGTCTTCACTTTAGCACTAATAATTCATCCAACAATAACCAACTCCTTAACGAATTAACCTCTCTCTTTCTTTATCTTTCCATCCTTTCTGTTCAATCAGCACTTGAAGAAATACAGAGCATCATCAATCATAATCGTCATTTTATTCACAATATTGGTCTAGTCTGGTCTGTCAGGAAAGAAAGGAAAGGAGGTTGATAAAGTGGTTGGTTGGTGTTGGTGTTGGCTACTGACTGACTGAATTGAATTCCATATATAGCCATGAAAAATGTGGAATTATGTAGAGAAGTCTCTCTTAAATTAATTAGCTATTCGTCACCACCACCGTCACCTCCAACCGAGACAAGCTACTGGTTAGTACGTTTCTGAGGTGAACTACAATTGATAAGCCAATTTAGGACCAGAACTCGAAAGTAGGAAAGTTATGGTGAAGACGAAGGATGTAGAGTATAATAATGTAAACAGTTTTGAGCCAAGGGCAAAAAGGCAACTGGTTCGAGATGAAGCTAATTCAGTCAGTTTGGTGGCATAGCATATATATCTCTCCATCCCTGCTACACATTTCTTCCTGGGGTAGTTCGTTGGGTGGTGGTGACAACGTCAGTCAAGTAATCCGACAGAGAAAACAATGCTGAAGCTACATACTACAGCTTCTTCAATTGCTTAAGAGAGAGAGAGAAAGTAGCTTCAACCCTTCTTTTCTTTCCTCTCCTTCTGTCTGTCCGAGCTCCTTATCCATAAGATGATAAAACAAATCTAGAGGAAGGATGCAAACTCCACAATTTGATGGTGAGGAAAATGGGCGGCTGCAAGAGTAGAGTTGGTGGAGTGAAGGTGACGTCTTTGACTGCACCTCTTCTACTACCTTTTTACTTACACAGATATAGTTCAATCCACACCATGCATACGTGTTATGAAGATGGGTTACGTAAGCGCATTACAATTTGGAAGAATGTTTGGCTGCTGGAGAAAGTCCAGCAGCCTTGAGCTTTTTGTCATTCTGACATCTCCTACCCGATGCTGCATATGTACGTATACACACTTTCCCCTCAAAAACCAACCAACCAGCAATCCTCGCACTGAGTGAAAGGATTATCATGCATGTATGCACTGGGAAGTTTCAAATGAAAGTCTGTAATCGATGCGACCATGTCATGTCATTTTGTTCAACGAAATCTGTTGGTCTGCTCACTGTCTTGCATTCCTTTGTGTTCTTCTTTTTGTTTGGAAGTAACAAATATCTTATTCATCCCCATTTTGCTCCTTCTTCTTCTTATTTGCGACTTATGTAGTTACTTGCACACATTTAAGTATAGTCTGAACAGGTGAATACCAATCCTAACAAAAGTGGAACTTTTCATGTACTGATGTACTTATAGCATTAGTGAAGGAAATGTGAAATGCTAATTATGACATTTTTCATATCTATAACGAATACATCGCTAATAAGAATTTAATCCAATTGTTTGTTAAGCCACCAAATTAGGGCTTGAAATATCACGAAGAGAAGTTGAAACCAGAAGGACTTTATTTAATACCGCAAGGTATTACATGCGATCAGTTAGTTAGTTAGTTAGTCTGTCTGTCTGTGGGCACTATAACTC
>JAQFZJ010000397.1:0-29448 GCA_034695645.1 Folsomia fimetaria
GGTGTATTAAATGTGTGCAAAATTTCAAGTCGATCGGATAAGTTTTGCGGCCGTAATCGTTAGACGGACAGACAGACGGACAGACGGACATGAGGATTACATAAGCCCTGGGTCGGGCTAAAAAGGCAACATATTGTATGTAACAACCAACCACTAAACCAACCAAACCAAACCAGCGGCAGTTCCTGAATATTGCATGCATTCGTGTGATGTACACTCAACCTAGGTTTAGTTCTCTCTTGACTTTCACAGAGAAAGGAGAAAGCTCCTGAAGTTAAGTTGGCGTTGTTGAGTTGCAGTCTGTATAGTAGTGTGCAGTCGGTGAGGTTAGCTAGCTTCTGTTTGCTCTACATACTTACTTACGTATAATCACAGTCTCACTCTCTTCCAACAAATACCATATATTCTCATTCTTCTAGAGAAGAATTCATCGCTTCGTCTCATTTTTCTGATCCCGTTTCTTATCCAACCACTTGTTTCTAGTTCGATATCAAGGTCACACTTCATTGGAATTTCTGCATCTTTAAGTCTGCATACTAAGTTTTGCAGTGGTACTTTACACTCTGCTAAAATCTTGGACGGAGAAAGTACAGGGAAACGTTTTTTGGACGTAAATTCATTCTGGTAAGCATTTTTTATGGCAGATCGCTTACAGTATTTCGTTATAAGCAAGAGATCTTGTTGTATAATATTAATATTAAGGAATATGAGACCTTTCATGGTCATATATTTCATGGTGCATGCATAATAAGTATTCCTTCATGGGGTTTCTTCTTCAAAACCATATGCAATGCTCATAAACCACAAAGGTTAGATCAAAAGCCAGACTACGCAATTTTAAAACCTCATCAGGATCAGATTGTATCATGCAAACCGCAATCTTGTACAAGAGTAACTGTGTTATTCTGTTTCGAAACGTATATTCTTACTATGCACAGATGGGAAAGATTTCATATTTGCTTTGAGAAATTCTTTGTTTGATAAATGATGATGAAAGGTTGAGACTGAATATATTTATTAAAGAAACAAACACGACTAATACTTGATTTTGTTTACAGGTTATATACATAGACGAATTGAAATGCAGCATCAACAACTTTTACTGGCTGCGCTATTTACTTTCGCCATGGTGGTTGTGGTACATGGGGCTCCAGCAATTCAATATCAACCACCAGAAACACATACTACCAGGATATTCGGTAAGTGAAAGTGAAATTGCATTCTGTTCAGATTTAATGTGTATGGAGAAGCATTTTGCTTCACATTGCTGCATTCTATATCCCATTTACTCCATTCGAGTTGCTTGATTCTCTAACGTCATACTAAAACACAGGAAAACACAACCAATGCAATAATGCATTCTACTAATATGTACATACTGATAAAGTTGCTATTTGGAGAAGAAAAAACAAAAATCGGATAAAATTGTAGGTAATTATTTTTCACCAAAATGCTCAATACGACTGTAATTCTATATTCAAAACTTGGATTATTTGAATCGGCTCATGTTCAGTGATGAAATTGGAGTGTTTCCAACAATGGCTTTGTTATGACTTGCGTGTTGCCCCGATTTCGATAACCTATAGATAAGAAATTTAACATGTTATTACGTTATACTGCAAATATTCCCCGTGGAGTGTAATCAGGATGGGTGGATTATGCTTAAACAAAAATTCATGTAATTGACATTGATTTTGATTTTACTGTGAACTGAGATCACTTTCACTTTCAAATCAGATGAAGTAGATCTGATTGCGATCTTATTGCATGTCTTATTGCAATCAGCATGCAAATCCAAATTTCCAGCTTTTATCATTAAGCTAATGATAAAATGCTGAATGCATCATTTATCATCATCAGTGACAAGAGTATTGCAAATTGGAATTGAATTGGCATTTGGCCAAATAACGACGGGACTGAGATAACACTTTATGATCATTCTTTCCCACTGTTGCTTTACATAACATAAAACAGAAAGAAGAAAAGAAAGCAGCTTGGAGGAAACTTCATCCATGGGGGAAAGCAAATGTAGATAGATGGATCTTTAGAACGGGCATGTATATTCACATTGCGAAAAAATATAAGAATAAGGGTTCAATGATGGTATGGCTGCCTCCATCCATTTATTTCCATGTAATGTAATTTGGATGGACTCCGGGGATTTTTGAAGTATGTAGCTTAGCGTGCATGTATGTGTGTGTCGGCTATAAGCAATTGGATGAGAATGAGATAGGATATGATCTGTATCAAACCCATTTCTTAGTGAAGCAGTCGTATCATCAACTTTCTCCTTGGATTGAAACATAAGAAGGCAATAGGATATCATTGACTTCTTCTTCTACTCAATCTGCCTGTCTCCAGGAACTAATATATATTTTTGAAAATATACGGTTTCTTCGGCTTTTTCTGTAATATTTGATTGGTAAAGAAACCCATGCCGTTGACAAAGCTGTATGTCAAATCAAAAAGAATAAGAGCAAAGATATGGAAGTTATGAATAGTTTGAATTCTCGAATCAAGAACCAGGATCATGATTTCTTCTGAAAAGCAATATAGAAATTTCCATATTTCAAGGAAGATTGAAATAACAAGATACCTTTTGAATTTGAAGTAAATGACTGCCTTTTGATGTACACAATACGGTCGAGCAAGATAAAATGCATAATTTCAATACACGAGTCCCAGACACAACACGACACAAAGGGTTCAATATTGAATCATGTCAAGTCCGAGACGCAATTCCTATCTTCAGTACTCAGAGAACTTATTAGCATCAATAGTATTCTGACGGACGAAAGCCAATATTTTGCAATTTGCAAAGTGGATGGCAACCATGTCCAAACATTTCTATTCAATTTCACCTTTACCATTTGAACATCGGTGCAATGGAGTTGAGTCGCATACATATCTGACTTGATCAGGAATAAGATAACATTATTTCTAGGGTGGCTACCACCTTATTAGACTTTTAGAGTGCATGCATACTGTGCAATGTTTGGTCTGGCTATCTATGTATCTATCTATCTATACAGTTGTCCATTGTATTTACATAATCGGAAATGAATTTTTTAGCCTTGTTATTTGTAGAGAAAGTTTAAAGAGACACAAATAATGGAAATTCAACGCCTCCGCAAACTTTCTTTTCAGATACGGAGGAGGAAGACGGAATGGAAGTAAAATATTTTTTTTGTGGTAGCTTTCACATATTTCCTGTACATATGTCTTGAAGACGTTTGAAATGCTTATCACAGACAGAGGCTCTGAATTTTGTTGCTGTTTGTTAATAGAGTTCATGTTTACTTTACAATAACGGTTCAAGGATGTGGAAAATGCGCAGACAGAGTATACATACATAAATTAGCTATTTTGTAAAAGCAAAATATTCTAAGAATATTTTAAACCAAACTAAACTTCCATTTTGTCTTGTTGCTGAAAGGCTACTTTATTCATGAAGAACCAAACCTCCTTAATGAAAGGACATGGAAGTTGACACGTATATTGACTTTGGAGGAATTCTCGTCATTTTGTGTGGCAACGCTTTCCTTCTCGCCTACTTAAGTTCTCTAATTAAAGCTTGTACTTTGCACTTCAATGGGAGAATAGAGAAATCGACCAGGTCTTTGGCCCAGTAATTAATTAAATTAAATGTGACTTAAATTGTTGGTTGTAGTGAATTATTGCAAAGTATGTACATATGCAGAGTTCTTAACTGACTAAATGAAGCCTTGTTCAAAATTCAGGGGTATTACTTGTCGGCAAGCTATTTACTAATACTTTACGTATTCAATATTATTCGTCTTATATAAATGCTGTTGTTATTATAGTTGAATCAAGTACCGTGAAGTAATAGCTTTCCGTCAAATGTATTGGGAATTTTACTAGAACCATTTCGCATGAGATTGGTTTTGTTTGCTGTATGTCTGTATGTATTATTGATGTGCTTTGCATTTGGTCCAATTATTGTGTAACTAGTAATTTGAACGTTGCACGACATTAAGCTGTTCCGCTCTTCGATTTGATTGAGCAGATTCCGGAGAAAGCAAAGCAAAGCACGCAAGTAACTATGCTGGAGAAAGTGGGACAGAACTCAAATCTACGTCACGAGTAGAATTGGGTTGAAATGGAAAAGCATGAATGAGTGAGTTAGGATGTTGAATTGAATTGCGAACATGGAGAAAGTGCTCTCTCAATGAAATGGGTCCACCGCATTGTATGATTGAATCAACATGAGGTACGACATCTTCAATTTGTAGTTTACACAGTTTAATTGGAGTAGAAAATTGTTGTTATTTCGTAGTTTTACTATTTCGCCTGATTTAAATCATTATACAATCTGTGACAGTTGAGATTTTGGATATTGTCTGCGGCGTTGTTAATTTATATTTCTCTACAAATAATAACATCTAAATGAAGGTATTTCGAACATATACAAGTCCTTTCCCGAAATTTTTAGTCCTTACTCACAGCCCAATAATCGCCCACCTATATAGTGAGTATACATATCTCATCTCATGACAAGAGCTAATGATCATATTTACAACAAATTGCAATTTGATATAACTCTGGCACATTATGTATCTAACATTTATCGATCAACGGAGGAAAATGAATATCCCATTTCTCTACGACTTAATTATTTTAGTTTAATACTTACTTTGAGAACAACAGTCCCATCCAGAACCTTCCAATGCAGATATAAATAGCAATAAACGAATAATACGTAGTCATCAAATTGATAAGTTTGGCCTAAATTCGATCTGGTCTGAAATTGCTTTTCAAATAAAGGCATAATGTTAACAAATATTATTCAATCTGCACTTTATGACTCAAATCCCAAGTAACTCATTCCATGTTATGTATTCGAGACTCTACTCAATTAAGAACGCTCTGTATATAATAAGAGCACATGAAATATTAGAGAGAAAAGTCGCACAGCACTATTCAATCAGTCACTAATTACAAAATGCGGAGAAAAAGGCTTATCTAAATGCAAAATGTCCGTTGGGTAGTTGTGGATTCTCGTCAACATAATATACAAAAAAAAACATGAAATGCCTTTGTTATTTATGTATCTATCTATATATTTTCTATCTAATTATTCCAGGTAACAAAAATGCAGCACGGATGATGGCCACCAATGGTGATGATGGACCAACAAATGACGCAGATGAGGAGGTGACTGCCCCTTTTCCTTTTTAATCGATGGCGTGTTATGATAACACTGTTATCAGGATTGATTGATGGATGCGCTGGTTATTATTATTATTAAGTTATTAGTTGTTCCAACTTGGTCTGGAAAAGTTAAGCACTTCCAGATGTTGACTCAAACTTTTAGATAACATATTATTGCGAATCCGGATTTTATTACTAGTTTTATCCCTTGTGCAATAAATTAGTAAATAACTATTGCTCAAAACATGATGAATTATTCTGTTTACTTTCTAAAAGTAAAATAAATATAATTTTCTGAAATTCCTGGTGTTTTCAATGGAAAAAATAAACAATGCAATTGTTCTAGGAAATGACAGTTTTTATTTCCTTTTATTACCTCCACGATTCAATAAAGGTCTCATTTCCGTCAGAAAGGAAATCAAAAACTTGTTGCTTTTTGTAAGTAGATAGTTTATGGGTTATGTATGTGTGTTAGATGGTGGTGGTAGTAATGTCATTGGTAATAGATTAGAGGAGAGATGAGAACTGATATGTTGTAAGAAATATATAATAATAATGTGAATGTGAGCCACATCATCAATCACTGTCTGTCGCACACTCCAGGTGAAAGTGCTGCTCCTTCACCTTTGTCCATTCATGTACTTGCACATTTTGTGAAGCAGAGGAGAAAGCTGAAAAGAGTCAGTTGTTAGAAAAAAGTGATACATCCGATTAAAATGAAGTAGCGGAAAGGAGATTGTGTTGCAACGTCTGTAAAGAAAGAGGTATCACCCTGCTTCAGTTGACAATGATATAAACCTCTTTTATTCATTCTGTGGAAAGTGATCTCCTCCTTACCACCACTTTACCTTATACAAACACTAGAAAAGAATTATTATCATTATAAAAAATGTCTGCGGTAAAATATTACTGATGTATGTATGGCAGAACTTTATGTTTGAAATGATAATACTTTACCAATCCCAGTGTTACATCCAGTGCATTATCATTATTTACTTAACTTTTACAGGAAGAAGAATTGGAAAGTTTGAAAAGTCAAAAGGTAGTATCGGCTTCGCCAACATCATCATCTTCCACTTCAGCACCAAGTACTCAGGCTTCTGTTAACGTTAAAAAACCAGGTATGTATGTAATTGCATGTTCTTATTTACTCTTCCATCTGTTAAATAAATATTTCTGAGAACGTTATTTCTTCATGACTGCTTTCTTTCCTTGAGTATGGAGTACCATTACGCAAATTGAATTTCTCGTGAGATGAATGTATCTTGATAAAACTTGAGTTACTGTCAAACACATTAAGAAAGAAATATTATTATATCTGCAAATTCGCCACGTGTAAAAATAATGGAAATTACAATTTAGAAACATGTCATCTTCAGACATTCAAGTTCACAGCGTGTCTTGGATTTTCTATATTCAAAATTTTGCCTAGAGATTAATAATCAATGTCGATCTTTCTTATTTGTGTCAAATATTAAACGAATACGAGAGAAAGAACAGATGCTTATTAAAGATACCTGGAAATTGAGTTGTTCAATTAATTTACAAATGAATGTCAAAATTCAATACTTGTAGCATGCATACAGATCAAACAGTACGAGCTTTAGAAGAATGGATAGGTGAATAAGTGAGTGGGAGTATGCAATTTATTTGGTGAATGTATTGCGTTCAATTTATTCAAAGCCTGCTTTAAATGACACATGGAAGTGGAAGTGAGTATGTTATAGTGTGAATTTTAGTCCTCGTCATAACTTTACCAATACAACACCATTCGCAATTAGCTAATTAAACCATAAAAATAGGAATGCAAACCATCCCTTTTATCTATTTTATCATCCGTGAAGGATAATCCTCGCACATAGCAGCTGCTTACTTAATCCCTTCTCTTAATACGTTTTCTCTCTCTGAATGACTTTTAGAAAATGAGGAGAAACCAGCCATTAGTGACAATGCCAACTCCCTCAAGTTTCCGCACCATAACCCAGGCGGATTTGATGAGTCACTTTTTGTTAAGAAAAGTAGCCACAATCTCCTAAGTCATGATGGACTTGCTTCAAGTCTCAAGATTACAACAGATGAACAACAACGAAATGGACTTGGTGGTCTCTTGGGAGATTTGCTGCCTGGTGCTGGTTCGGGCGACCGTGACCGGTTAAATTTCCAGCAAGTGGACTACACCCCTCAAGACATTGCAGAATACATTTTTTGGACAGGAGATGAACGCGGAGTGGCTGCCGCTATTGGAGACTTTCTCCAGGAGGGATTGGTAAGATATGAGACGACAGAGCCAGATAAAACATGCATGAATACTCTTTAAACTTTAAAACCGGATGTTGCGTAGAAGTGAAAGTAAATGCTTTCAACATACTCGCCCATTAGATAGTCTATGTGATATGTGAGACGGAAAATCGTTTCATCATTATCCACAATAACACTTGAAGTATGTATGTAATGAAGATTACTTAATTGTTAACGCATTTCGTGGCACTAATTGGTACACAAAATTTACTCTGGCGCACGTACTTAACCATGTTGGCTTGGACCTAACATAGAACAAAGTCAGTCAATTAATTAAAAGTTTGCTTTGTCCTAGTTAGTTGTTGTCCTACTATAGTTTGTCTGCTTGGAAAAGTTTCCGAAAATTCTTTACCATTCGGAATATATGTATATGTATGTACATACAGCTTACATTTGCACATCAGCAGAATGGGCAGTAAGCAGTGACTATTCATTCATGTCGTCCTGATGGACTGGGAAAGGTGAAAGTTTGAGCCGAATAGAACACAAGCAGACTAATTGGAAATGGAAAAGGGCATTCAAGCAAAAGAAAGCAAAACTATATACCAAGCAACCCCAAAGGACAAATGAAGGATTAAGGCCACCTTTCTCTCATTCGTTGTACTTTGTACTGCACTGTGCTGTGCTTACACAACAGCTTTCACTCCATCCGAACTGACTTTACTTGGCTCAACTTGCCTTTACTTAATAATGGAGATTCGATTTGCCTCCTCTGTGTTCAATTGAGTGCAAGTAAAGAAAAGGACACTTTATCCGAAAAGCGATGCATTCTCCCCGCCTGCCCCTGTTTTGTCGTTGTATGTACATATATGTAACTGATGTTTTCTCTTACGACACAAACTTCCTTTTGAATAATTTAGACGAAACTAAAAATAAAGTACAGAATAACCATTGTGCATATTCACAAAGGTTGCGTATAATAGGTCAGCCATGTCATGAATGACGTGAGCAGAATGGATATTACGCGTCCATAAATCTGCATAAGAAAGTAGCAGGACCGTGCATTAATCGCTTTTGTTTATAGAACATGAATAACATGTTTTAGCTCTTGGCAATGCAGAAGGATTTTTTTTAGTGTGGGTTGTGCCTTATGAAATTTTAATTATGAACAATTGTTGCCAATCTGGATAGAAATTATTCAGTTTTTGGTTGAAATTACATATTCATTAATGCAGACTTTCTCTTCTCTTCTGTTTAATTCCATCCTACAATTTAACCACTTTTTCTTTCTCTTATATTTTTAGGTGAGCCGAGAAGATGCTGTGAGATT
The DNA here is from genome assembly GCA_034695645.1 of Folsomia fimetaria. Lineage (NCBI taxonomy): Eukaryota > Metazoa > Arthropoda > Collembola > Entomobryomorpha > Isotomidae > Folsomia > Folsomia fimetaria. The sequence goes on from JAQFZJ010000397.1 coordinate 8,741, forward strand.
TTTGGAAGATGTCAAACATGAATTAAGCAACATACGGTCCCGATACACAACGTCCTTGACTCAAGGGCAGGCACGAGAACAACCATCATTATTCCCTAACTTTAACTTGTTCAATTCCCCTCCATCAATGGTAAGTGGAGGAGAAAAGTGGGAGAAAGAAAGTTCTATATTACGAGGAGTTTAAAGTTTAACCTTAAATTACATATTGCGTGACTAAAGTGTTTTGATAAGAATCGTCATGTAGTTGAAGTTGACGTATTATATGACCTTTTTGTCAGAATTTTAAATTGTTATTATGTGTTGTTGACCAAGAAATGTGGCTAGGATGTGGAATAATGTCTACATATATAATTTATATGTTGTTATTTTTCTAGGATGCATTCAAAGGATACACAGCAGGGATGATGGGCCTAAACTCACCACAATTTTACCCATCCACCACAAAGAGAGAAAATACCTACCTGCAATTTCCCCAGCCGGAAATCACGAACGAGGCTCCCTTCTTTCATGGACAACCACTACAATTAAATACCGGAGGTGGTTTCGGATCCAATTCGAATCTTTTGTCAGTGGAGGAATTGGATTATGATGAGATTGCTGAGAAGCTCAGAACCGTGGATGCCAAAATGAGGGAATATGCTTTGGAAGACATCATTTATCAAATTGGGAAGAATTTATTTACAGAAAGCCTCAAAAACTCACCTGGGGATTCAACCCAGAAGTTTTCTGAATTTATTGAGGCGCAGTCAGCCAGTGGAAAGATACCAAAGGATTTGGAGAAAGATGTGATGGGTATAATATGACATGGCATAATTGCATTGTTATGAATACTCGTTATTTACTAATGAGATGTCATACAAACTTATACAGATGTGTTGGTTGGAGCTTTCGTGGATGCTGTGGATGACCGGGGGGTACAACAGTTAGAATTGGAACATCAACTTCAAGAGCAAAGGCGAAATTCCCCAGCAAGATATCAGAACAAGCAGAATTTATTGGTGACTACCGCCACTACTACTCCAAATACCAATGTTAATATTCACGGGGCTCAGAAGAAAAATCCGAAATAGATTTTATTTTGGATTTTATAATTTGTTTGTTAGTTTATTTTGAAAATAGTTTCGATTATTGTTTAATAATATTATTGTTTATTAATTGGATGGACACATATGTATTATACCAGCAACTTTAGATTTTACTAAAGTTTCTCTCCAATAGTATGAGTAAGTTGCATTTAACAACTAGTCTACCAAGGTAAAGATTTTAGTTTTTAGAATTAATTTTTGAGATGCTACATAGATCATTTTACAGCCAGCCGATTCTGTTTTCTCAATTGTTGGTTAGGATTATTAATATGATAAATGGAATCGTATGTAGTAAATGACTGAAAGTTTAAATGTTCTAACAGAGTGAATATTTATTCTGATTTATACATTTTGCAAGATAAGGCATCTAACTTGAAATGTGCATTAACCTTTAAAAAACGAATTTACACCAAATTATACACGTTTATGTATTTGTTAATCATATAAAAATCCTGTTTTCTAATTAATTGAAATCCCCAGATTCTCTCTTTCCGGTACAAAACTTTACTCTAAGCTCTGATATTGAGTTTATACCAAAAGATATATGAAAGTTATGAAAAGGCTATGAATCTACATATGAATGTGATACGAAATAATTGATTAATATGTATTTTATGCTTAAAAATTACTATACTCCATTTGAGAGTGTAGAAGTTTATTGAATTAGAAATATAATACGTGTACTTAAATAGCTATCAATTACTCAGAACGTAGTATTTATCTACTGAAATAGAAATATGTTTTAGAAGTTGTTTTTGTCCTATCATATATTTTGATGTATCGATTTTATTTTGATCAATTTATTTGTAGATTTGTTTTCAATTTATAATATGGCATACTTAATCTTGTTTAATACTTTAATAAAAATCATTTTAATTTTAAAATGAAAATTGTTTCTACACAAATTACACAATTTTAAGGAGTATTAAGCCATCAAAGTAATAATTAGTTAATTTAGTGAATTTTAGGTCATATTATTCTGCTAAATAACTTACCTGCGTTGAGAAGATTATTTATTTATTTAGAAGTACTTACTTAATTCTAAATATAAGTTTAATCATGGCAATCCAAGCTCTCAAAATCGTTGGCAGATAAATTGAAATCATCTTTATTTTTAAATCTACATTAATAATGCCCCACTCAATACAAACAGAACTACGTCAAGAATTGCGAACAATAGGTTTTTTGTGCAATGGAGTGGAAAGCAAAAGTACTTTCACTCCTCTGAAGTGGATGAGATGCAGATGGTTTATTTATTCAGGGAATGAGCTTCACGTTTCTGCTTTATTTTGATTGCTTTCTATCTCAGATCAATTGTAAAATCTTCATCGTGTGCGTATGTGCTCTGTAATTCCGTATCTTTGAAATCACAAAAAATCTTACAGGAAATGCAGATACAGGAAATACACCCATAAAAATTCAACGAATGTAAAACTGAAATTACAAACACTTCTCCGTTATAGTTTTCACTTCAAGAATAAAACTCTTAAAATTTAACATATTTCTACACAGATCTTATTTTCCAAGGAGTAAAATAAATCCTTTAATTTATTCTTCATTTTGATTAACCCTTTACCAGGTCCTAGTGTAGAAATCTGGCAAAGTACCATAAAATTCAAGTTAATAGAGATCTGCATTTATTTCCTACATTTTATTTGGCTTCCATCCCATCACTTCATCCTTACTTCACTGAGTTTTGAATTAAACATGATGCGTATGTATAAATGAATGAAATGATATGAATATCCCCCCGAAATTTAAAAAAATTATCTATACCATTATGCAGTATATAGATTTCTCTTTCTTTTTTCTTGTGACTCTGGATGTGCACGTTGGAGGGCAATTCTGCACGTGAATTTAAATGATGACAAGAAATTTTAGTGAACGCATATATCGGATGCAGTTTATAATTCAATTCTACGAAAATCTAATGTAATGTACAGGAAGGAGCGATGTGCAGGAAGAGATCAAGAAAGAAAAAATGAATAAGTAATTCGCCTTCTTCTTCCTGATCTGATCCCTTTGTGAAGATATCACAGACAAAACGACAAGAAGTTGAGTTATAGGGTTAAATAGTGCCAAATGAAAGTCAAGATGTTTGAGATACTTTGGCAGGATGAGATGGATATTTGTCCAGTATTTGTCCAGGGCAGGAATCGCAGATGGGGAAAAATACAACATTCATTGGCAGCGGACGAACACATACAGGCCAACAAGAAATACAGAGAAATTGAATTATATTTGCGAAATTACATAAGAATTACATAAGAATTTGTCGATATATATAATATGATTTAGGAAGAATAATAGAAAAAACCAGATTTCCTACAAAATGCTTACGTGTGATATATTTAGCACACAAACCGAATCTGACAAGTAATCTCCCTCCTTTTGTAAAAAAGGAAATAATTCTCTTTCTTGAATTAAGAATCAGAGAAGAAGGAGAACGCAGCAGTGTTTAGCTTAAGATCTTATTTCCGTCCTTTTTAAAAAAAAAAGCTTGTACATAAATCCACAAAAAGCATAATCATTTTTTCATCTCTCAAATCTTTGTATCGTGAATCTATTTCCTTCTTGCACTTAAGAAATGGAGAAAGCAGTAGGAAATTCTTGATGTAAAATTCATTGTCATCGTGGGTCGTCCTCACTTAACAGATTCAACCTGACTGGTTGAGGCGGGTACGTTAATGGAGTTGGACTACTCAAGTCACTAATTTAAGGGGTAAAGGATTTCGTGGAAATATATAGGGAATGTGATGTGAAGCTCTTCTCCATTTGCACAATCTAGGAAGAAGAGAAAGCAAGCAAGCATGCATGCATGCATGGCAGGAAACCAACTTTCTCCACCGCACAAGAACCTGACACGTACAACAACCCTGTAGGAAAATGCTCCAACTTTCCCCACATGAAAGAAAGAGCAAAAGCACTGCTAACTAACTACTACTACTAGTTTGGTCTTCTTTTGTACCGGTGCGGAGTGTGGGGAAGATTCAGTCAGGATTTCACCCTTGGCGAGCAATATCACGTCTTTCTTTTACTCCTCCGTGGAAATATCATCAAGATGATTGCTTCCATCCACCATCGTCGTCGTGTGGTTTTACGGCTCTTGAATTTTGTAAAACTCATTATTATGTAAATCTACTAAAGCAATTTGACAACAACCTGTAATTGAATTAGGAGTTGCGTGCGTGCAGTGATAATTAAAGTGAATAATTAATAGCCATCTAATTCAAGACTGGAATAATGGAATTTCTAAGAATGTCTAATATTATTAAATAATAAGTGAGGAAAGGAAACACGAGCAGAGCAAAATGGATTGCAATTAAGGTTAAGAGTAAGTGAGGGCGAAAATAATTAATTTCAATGTTCAACAATAAACATAATTTATAAGCTGTCCACAAATCATGAAAATTTCTATATGGGTCTGAAACACGTGAAAATTTATACATAATCAAATGTAAGTGAAATTGTGTGAATTTCCTTCAATTTCGATATTTTGTGTGTCAATTGAGTTCTGAAATGGACCTTAATTGTTAAAAAATGAGTACATACACCATGAAACAGGTGCAAGTTCAGCCATCCATCCATCATCAGTATTAATCTGATGATCGATTGTTGGTTTCCTATCCAATTAAATTAACAAAACTCAATTATCTTCCTCCTCCTCCTTCTCCGGCACTGTTCCAACTATCAAGTTGTACTAAAAACAACCGTGAAATCAATTCCGCTTTTCCACATTTTCACAAAGAAAATATTGCACAATAATACAATACGTATGTATGTAATACACCCAACCATGATGGTCTGAAAAACAAACATGCATGCGATGCAATGTCATCATTCATTCACCCAGAAAAATTTGGGAAGAATTTGTTCCACTCACTAACATAATACATTTGGTTTCATTTGTTTCACTTCATTGTGTATTTGGTTTGGTTCGTGGTTTTTGGTTCATTCGTTGGTTTTACTTTGACTGTTCCACTTGGCAAATAAATAAATTGAGCAGTCGTCCAGTCCCAGAGTCCGATGTCTGTTGAGTGTTACGAAGCAATTCATTAATGCTGATTTAGTCCTCTCTTTCCGTAACCAAACGTCCTCATTCACCCTACCAAATGTACAGTACAGTACATACATAAACTAGAACAGATTTCCAAAGCAGATCGTTGGTTCGTATGCAGGTTCAAAAGAAGGAAAGATATAAAGAGTCCTGATCAAAATCAGCTATCTATTATTCCCACAAATCCAACACCATTTATTTCATTCAGAGAGGAGAGGAGAAAGTAAGTATCCTTTTGTGAGTGAAGGACAGGATGAGAGTGAGTAAACGTATTGGTGAAACGTGTGTGACATGCTTTCACTTTGTTTCAATATATTTCTGTATTTGGTTCATTTGCACATGTGGTTGCATACTGTCAGAAGCCATTTCACAAGTTTCAAATTGGAATGGTACACAAACTTTCAATTGAACTTTGGTAGAACAAAAGGGGATCGATCGTAGTAAATTGAAATTCTACATAGTAAAATATCAGTCTCAACTTTCTCTGTGCAATCACTCGGTACATTTCTCTTTTTTCAAGTCTGGTAACAATACATAAGTTATCTTGTACCAGATGCAGATGAAGAAAAATTGATAATATTTATCACGATGTCATCAAAATGACACAAGTAATCTCGTCTTCTTATCTTCTTCTTGACACAATTGGTTATCACCAGAAATGATTTCATTAAATTAAATTATTCATCTGAATTTCGACCCCAAGTTGAGACAAGTAGTGCAGTGGAGTGGGTGAAAGAGTAATTGGATCATTGAAATGAGCCCTTACCGCACAAAGTCCACATTCGATGAATGTTGAAATATCACACGACTAAAAGTTATCCATTAAGCCAAGCCAAGTCACTATAGTCGGAGTCATTTGAATACGCAATTCCTCTGCAATGAACTTTATTCTGATCACGATTCTATCCATCCAAGCGTCCTTCCCCTTGATGGACTGACTGACTGACTATGTAACTGACTGACTGTGGCAAATTGCACAAATTAAATCTGTTTTATGAGCCAAGTTCAGGCCAAAGATGAAAGCTGAATTGAAAATGGGGCTGGACTTGAATCCTGTAATAATGGGTTAAATTGATCTTCTCACAAAATGTTCAGTTGATTTACCATCACACTCCATCCAACCAACCAATAGTAATAAACTGGAGAAAGTCAATTCTCAAAGTCAACACCAGCATCCCCATCATCACCACCACCACTAAAAAATCCAATAAGAAATGTAACCGTAACTTATGGTAGAATCTTTCTTTCTTCTTTATTTCCTATTAGATATAAGACAAAGCAAGGTATAAGTATGCGCTTTCTCTTCTCTAGTTTTCAAGAATAAAGTGAAAGTATCATTGCGTAACGGGAACACAAACCCACATCCTTCCTTCCTTGTAATCATTCACGACTCGTTCAACTCGAAAAAAAAACTTAATTTAATTGAGTCAAGTAAAACTTTTGATTTTCATGGGACACTGCCCCCAGTAAATTCCAGAGGGGTTGCTGCGTCACAGAAATAAGGGGGAGTGGAAGTTACATCATAAATTAAACACCACAGATGAAATGAAAAAAGTAAAAACTTGGAGCATAGCATACATAGTTGGTTTAAGTCATATGTACAACAGAACAGAACACGTGAGCAAAGTTGGTTGGTTTGTTCTTCTGCACAGAAGGAGAGAAAGATAAGACACGTTTATCAAATCTCATAAATTTTTACGGGGTCAACTATACGTACATGTACATGCATACAGTCCTATTTTTTAATAGGTAGTATGACTCTTGGCTGCCTCTTACTCGTTTTATTCTTTCTTTGATACAATAACTCAACTCTTTCTTTTTGAGTTGGTTGGTTAAGCATGTACAAGAAACGTATGTATGGAGTTCCTCTCCATATAAATAAATCCACATAATATTTTCCAGTTTATGACATTTATTCCATTTTGTTTAAAAGCCATCTAATTTACATCTTTCAGAAAACTGGAAATCACAAGCAGCACGGTGACACAGTAAGTGCTCAAGGGACGCAAAAAGGAAAGCAAATTCAAGATGATAAATTCGTGCTCAAGTTCAAGCTCTCTAATTAAACTGTGTGTCGTGTTTCTGTTAAATATTTCCTGGTTTACAACCGGAACTGCTCCACCCTTGTCAAAATCACAACTCAAGCTCCAACAACCAACAACCGTTATTATGCCCACGGTGATGGCGACACAACCTCAAAAGGAAGTCAGGACCAGTACAATTAGTGCAAACGAATGGTCAACCACAATTGGCAATTCAAACAGGGACGATAGTAGTAGTAAGTGAACTGATGATGGTGGTTTCATTTTCTCTAGTTCTTCTCAGCGCAGAAGAAGCCATGTTTGTGGTCAATTTTGCGGGGGTTGTACATACATACTGAATCACATCATGGCAGTTAGATGGATTAAAACAGCCAACTAAATGCAATATATAAAGCGAATGTATAGCGTAGTAGTAGTAAATGGAATAGAGTAATACGAGGTCATTTTATTCCACGTTTCATATGTAATTGGTTTAATTTAATGGTTATTATTCTTGAAGACTGTTGCAAAAGATAACATGTATGTATGTCCCTCTTGACGACGATTGTAAAGTCGAAATAATTCCGAAATCATGGCATTTCATTAACTGTAATGAGTAATAGAATGAAGCTTAACCAACTTAACTACTAATCGTATTAAACTACCCCATACCGTTGACTTACAGATTGACATATCAGCTAATTCTATCTCTACATGCAATGCAATGCAATTCAATGCAAGAAGGACTCTCACGTAGGGTCATTCAGTTTTATTTTATTTATACAATTTCATCCAACCCCTCCCATCCCAACCCAGCTTGGATGTTTGGATAAATGGGACGTTTAATCTTTAATAGTCACACAACCGTCAAGACACCACGACCATACACAACAACAGAAGACAATTTCAAAACAATTCTCAGAGGACTAAAAATGTCAAACTTTTGTGTACAGGGAAAACAAATGGGAGACTGGGATCTACTTTCTCCATTGCTTTGTGTATTTATGTGTGCACTGTTTGTTTAGAACCGGAAGGATTCTCGTTCTTTCGCTCTTTCCACAATTTTTGTTCCTTTTTTTCCTGGGTTGTGTGGTGTGTTGGATGTTGATAGGTTTTATCTACGTTGCAGACGATATTCACTTTTTATCATTAATTTCATGAAAAAAAACTTTTACAAGAGGATTGAGTCTACTTCGAAACAAGATAACAATTTTCCCAAGGCAAAAAAAAAATCTGGATTTTTTATGACGTGGGAAAAGACATCTGACTACATATAGATACTTACATACATATGTAGGCTGTCACACTGCTGGTTGGCTAGATAGGTGGGTCATCATTCATTTACTTCAAATGAACTTAATTTTAAAATGACTCTACTTTAAGTATGTATGTAAATGTAATTAAGGGACAAATAATTGCAATAGTTTTTCCTAAGTTATACTTGACTCTGTTTTAATGAAACATGAGCATAAAGCCAGTCTGGATCGGTGTATATGTATAATGCACATACATAGTTAGTTATTCAGCCAACATGAAAATTATAAATTATTCATTAATTACCTTACTTCTTAGCTTGGGTTTCTCATTGGAGTCCTGCCATGTGTCATACATATCTGTACTTTCACTGCCGTGCTGTGCACACACTACATAATCCATCCTCTTGATAAATGTTTTTTGTTAAGCAAACAAAATATGAAGCACTATTAAAGCAAATATCTTTTTCTGTACCAGGAAAATCTACAGAATCCCCTTCAAGCCGACTTTCTCCAACCTCATCATCAACACATGTGAATCCGACAGCTGGCCGTAGTTTGGAAATTAAGCCAACTTTCTCCACAAAGGTGGGTTTACTTTATTGCTTGTAGTGAGCATGTAAATAATAAATGATAAGGCTGGTGGTGGTGGTGGTGTTATTCTCCAACTAATATTTAGGGATCACTTGGGAAAGTTTCATCTGTGCTTGCTTCTCCAATCCAAGCATACTTTTACATACCTATTTAATTCTATTTTATATAATTCTTGTAAAACCGACAGTAAGTACATAAGCAGCTTTGAATGACGTACGTATCTGTGTATGTATAAGCTATTCTGATCAAAGTCAAATAACCACTCAATATTGTCAGAATATTTATTTATCAAAGTTAAATAGAAAATCCAACAAACACGGTTGGTTGGTTGCTTGCTTGCTATATTTGTTGAAAAAGTTAGATTTTGTCCTTATTTCTATATTACGTAAACCAGATTGGCATATTGTACCTTACACACAATATACTAAATAATATTGTATGTGCATAATATCCACCATCTTAAAATCTTACAAAAAAGTTTACTAAATGAGGAGAAAGCAAAATGAAGTAAAGTCAAGTAAAACAAACTTTACGCTTTTAGTGTTCTGGTTTGAATTGAATGCATGATTTAAGCGTTAATGAAGTAAATATGTTTGGTTCACAGCCCACTTTATCATCATCCTTATCTACAAGCAAAGAGGATGGAAGAGAGCAACAAAACCTCCAGGGTGGCACAACTTCATCTTTCAGTCTTTCAAAAAAGTTTGAAGATCTGCTGTTTTCCACGCCAGCGGGTTATTCTCGTGTTTCTTCCTCCTCCTCCAAGTTGGATTCAAAGTACAAGATTTCGAATGAAATTAGTGATATTATTGGTGTTACACGTTCTAATGATGGCAGTGGGAGTGGTGGTGGTGGTGAAAGTGAAAGTGAAAGTAGTAGTGACGATAAGAGGACTCCTTCTTCTTCAAGTACACTAGCATCTTCCACTGCTGGGAGTACTTTATCTTCTTCTTCTTCTCATTCCGTCCTCAATTATGTGGGTGAACTTTCTCCAATGCAAAGTTATTCAACAAGCTCATCAAACTTTGAACAAGATGGTGAACAAGCTCAAAAAGGTATGAATTAATTTATTCGAATCCTTAATCCTTCTCTTATTTGAGTTCTATATCCATCCAGGATTTGAAAGGATTTGAGTGAAGTTTAATTCAAGTGGTTCAAGTAATCTTAGAACAATTTGGATTAGGCACCAAAATTTGAAACAAGCATTTAAGTAGAATTTGAATTTGGTTTGAGCTCACAATCACGATCTAACAATGCAAATCCAAGAATATCTTTTGAGACAGGTTCGTTTAAGAAAAGAGTGGCTGAATTAAACTCTTAACAAGCTCAATTTCATATCAGCATAGAATTTAGTATGAGACATATCCCCTGTAGCGATCAGACTCAAATCATGCTCACTTTTTTTGGCAAGGCAAGCTCGTTAAATGGAAAACATACATATAATTTGATGCCATACTAATTTATAAGCTGACATTTGACTGGTGTATAAATTGTCCGTTGGCTGTTTGCATAACGCCACATGTAGATTTGCATCAGAGATTCTCGTTACTTTAACACGTAAATCCGTCGTTTTAATCATAAATTGCCATTGCGTTTTTATTTAGAATTTCTCTCCACCACAACCACGTCAACGTCTATCCCGGAAATCATAAGTTCCACCGAAATGGAAGGCTTCCTCCCAAAAGCATCTCCAACATCACGAGATACTTCAACATCATCATCATCATACACCGGAAGTCCAGTAATAACCACAGGACTGGATTTTTTCCCAGAGGACCAGATGGAATATAACGATGATAATACAGATACTGAAGAAGAAGCCGAAGAAGGAGCTTTCTCCATTGGAGTAATCTTTGATAGAGATTACACTCCGGTAAATTTATTTATTATATGACCATAAGTTCAATAATAATAACAATCATTAGAATAATGTAACTAACTGCGATTATTCTTCTTCCGTGATTTTTAAATCCATTTTTAATAAAGGCCTTTCTTTCCGCCATAATAGAGCTTCCGTACACTTTCAGTTCGAACAGTTAAAACAATCAGCGAAAACAGTTGAAAATAAGAGAGAGAGGATTAAATAACACTGTGACCTGCTGGCTCAGTTGACACTGGTCTGAGCAGTTCACTCAGACCAGGGTCAAATCAGACCAGAGAGTGAAAGTGAACCCATGACTTAGGCAACATTTTTATTTTTCAGGAGGAAATTGCACAGTACATTTTTTTAACAGGAGATGAAAGTGGGGTAGCATCATCAATTAATGATCTCATTAATGATGGTTTAATGGTAAGTTGGTCATTTCTGTATTCCCAATTTGTTTTAACATTGGTTTTCATGTTCTTGAAGTGCCCCAAGACAAGAGTAACGATTACAAGTTATACTCACTGATATTTTTTTTGTATTTTGTGACAGTTGAGCAGAGAAGAAACTATAAAATTTTTAGAAGCAGTAAAAGCGCACTTAACGGATTTAAGGAGTCGATATCAAGAGTTTTTAATGTCATCGAAGCAAGACGACATTGCTCGTGCTGCATCTCAGAGTGAAACGCTTGAGGAGAAAGAAAATAGTGAAATGAGTTCTGAAACTGGAGAAAGCGATACTATTTCTACTTCTACCTAAGGACTTTTTTTATACAGTCAAATTTACCTGGATGGAAATTGAACAGAAAAAGAAGATGAAGAAGAAAAAAACAATAAAATCCAGAGACGACCAGAAAAGACGAGGTGATAACAAATCGTAAAAAGTGTGCTCCTCCATCCACCAAAGCCAACCCACGACTCATCCTCAATTTAATGTAATGATACGGAATCATGATGATATTCTTTCTTATGTATTCTGAATATAAGGATGACAAAATATAAAATTTTATTATAGTTTGTATGTATTTTCTAACCTGGTCAGGTTGAAATGGGAACCAATAAATAAGAGGATTGCCAATAAACAGTTTAAAGCTGGATTGGATGGGGGATGGAGAAGTTGAATGAAAGTTATTCTGCAAATAAATAAATAAATAAAGCAGCTTAAAATGCACCATAAAATAAGGTTGGATTGGAGGAGCTGCTCAATTTGAGTGGAATCATTTCATTTTCAGTGCAAATAAATAATTGCATTGTTGGAAGGGATGAAATTGCGAATCACGATTTAATATTAGTCATCTCATATTTTAATCTAAAAAAGTCGTTATTTTGAAAGGTAGGACCACCAACCGTGAACATGATGACATTCGACACAATAATTTCTCAATATTACTAAACTTTTGAGTATTGTAATCTTACAATTTGTAAAATATTTAATTAAATCTGTATATCGTGGAGGATCTTGGTGACAATGGGTGGTCATAATAACGTATCATGTGTACGTATTGTACAGATTCAAGGAATTTGAATGAAAAGTTTTATTGTTTGCCTAATAGCTCGTGAAGGTGAAAGTTGATTGCCACCGTTTAGATTTGATGCCATTTAAAGAATCATTATGAACGACAATTGCATTCCAAATCACTTTCCATTTATAAATATCCATCCATAAACTCTGACTGGAACTCTTTATTTTCACTGGACAAAAGTACTTAATTACACATGAAGCGCATAATATCCATCGAAATCTTGGAAAGGTGGCGTTTTCTCAGATATGTATTTAGGATTTATATTTCCCCAATGCAGACATTCTCTTTCTCGATAAATCTTTTCAACTGAACCAAACAGTACAGTACACCATCACCACTTTCACCGTCTACGAAATCCATCCATATGCCACTTATCCGACCATCGTCACTTTCTCCTCCTATACAATCCGCCAATCCACCCACCCACCAAAGAAGAACCACTTTGTTATGTGCTATAAAAGACAAAGACATATTATTATGCTTGGTGAGGGCACAAGCTGATATAAATTCTAAACTGGTCTGTTCTAGCTAGTCCTTCATCTCCTCTCCTCTTGGATAAACTTACTTTAGATTAAGATGCCTGAACCAACAATGGCAGAGATCTTTACGTAATTCATACCAAAGAACCAACCAAAACCAGAGTAAAGTAGGTAGCAGTAGTCAGCAGGCCTTTTAACAAAACCACACAATTCAGTTTCAAGTATTCCAGTCAAGATTCCAATCTTAATGGCCCCTCAATTCTATTCTGTCGTATCTCAAACTCAACGACAACACTCACTCACTTCAATACTTGCAGAAGAAGAGAGTCTATATGCAGTAAAGCAGTGAAATGCCGCAATTCTACAGAATATCTTTTAATAATGTCCATCCTTTAGTAGTGGAGGATCACACTAAACTAACTAAGCCAATGACAAACACAACTCACTAACCAAACCAACCACACGGAAGAAGGAGAAATCTCTTAAGAAAAGTAAAACACAATAAACAATTAATGGATGTCTTTAGAAGATTTAGAATTAGGAGGAAGGCAGAGAAAGTGGTAGTTTAGTTTAACGAAGTATAATCTGGTTTGCGATTAGAGGAGGAATTAGATAGTTATTTATTAGGTTATGTAGGTGTTTCCCTTCTCTTCTGGTGGAATTGAAATAAAAAAAGAAACATTAAGATTCCACCCATGTTTTTGGAAATAGAATGGAATGAGTGGCTTAATTTGATTCGGATCGGAAGAAGAAATAATTAGAGTTGTGTTGATGCTGACAGAATTTATTTGGTTTTCTTGTTTTGTTTGCACTTTTTCTTTAGAAGGAACAAAGACGGAAGGAAACAAGAAATAAGGCACACACATTACAAATACATTCAAGTGCAAGTTCTGTAGTTGTCGTCAGTATTTGTTCCTAGTGAAAGCAAGGTACGACCTTCTTCTTCCTCCAGAAATCCCAAAATCTGTCCATTATCGACTTAGAAAGGGATTAGATTGAGGCGAAAGTTGCTTGCTGGCATGGCATCTTTTTGGTGGCGGTGATGCTGCTACGTTATTCTATTGACAGTTCTGCCTTAGCATGGCACACCCACTTGTATGTATATACATATATGTAACTTGGATAGCACTGCAGACAACGTAAATCCGAATCGGATGGTTGCCCTGCATTTCTTCATTTCTACAATCTGAAATACAGATTGTTTGTGATTTTCCATTGACTTTTCACTCACTCACGAGAAAATCCTGTTTTGCAAAGTATTAAAAGTTTGTAGGCGAAAAAAAGTTTGGTGGTTGGTGAAATGATTTGTTTTAAGAAGTCGTAGTAGTGAAAATGAAAATGTGAGTATTTGCTCAGGCAGATTCATCCTTTCCACACCCACTCAAGCCAAGACATCAGATTTCTCTCACTAACACTCAAAGTCAAAGATGCACAACTGCACCCACCCTTCGTTCGTTGTATCAGCTAAGCTCGCAAACCAGCCACACTTTACATCAACACCAACTACGTGAGCTGAGGTGAGGTGACAGGTGAACGGATTATGGCTTGGATTACAGTTCGAAAAACTTTTTCCATATATTATGCACATCAGATTCAACTTGACTTTCTTCAATCGTACACAAATCCATGGGGAGCCGGTGGGATTTGTTTCTCTGTCTGGTCCAAAATCCTATAGATCAAACTCTAACCAATACAATTCTACTAGGCTGCGATGGATTAGGAGTAGGTGTTACAGTTTTGAAGTTTGAATTACAATTCTGAATAAGACCGGAATAATGTGTAATGGTCACAGTTACCAGTACGCTATTTCATGTGCGTGGGTGTGTATCCTGCAACTTACAAAAGGTCCGTGTCAATCCCATCAGGACTTCAATGTAAGAATTTGAATAATGACAGGCATGCTTTCTCCGGTTCGCTGAATTCCAACAAAGAGTTTCCGTTAACTCTATGCAGACCATTAATTGTAGTATGTGGAATTTGGAGTATTTTTGGGGAAAAGTACTATGGTACCTTTTGGCAATTGCAGTTTTTGTACGGTTTTACTGATATTCAGTTAGTGATTTATTTATATAATACTGATAATTCTGAACATAAAATTAGAAATTCACACATCTGAATAAACACTTAATGTGAATAAAATTTTAATCAGATGAGAAGCATCTTCCATCGACTACTAAGAAACTGCGCTTTGTATTTCGACGGATAGGTTTTGAATCCCGTCGATTACGTCACTGTACTTTGTATTTCGATTAAGTTTTTGGTACCGTCGATTACGTCACTGTACTTTGTATTTCGATTAAGTTTTGGGTACCGTCGATTACGTCACGGTACTTTGTATTTCATCGAGTGATTTTACTGGGTATTTGATCGACTACTGGTAACAGTCGATCATCGCATTTAGATAATTAAACTTGGGAACATTCCAAATTATGTCACCCCAAATAACAAAAATGTCTAGTACGTCCACAATATGTCGTTACACCGTGGCGCACACTGCTTAATTTTAATTTGTAGGTGGTGGGTGGGTGGGTGAGTAAACCCGGACAAAAGATATGCATAGGTAACTAAATTCAATACGAACCCCACGGTGTTGAAAGAGTGGCGTGACCGGAATGAAATTAGACTCCAATTTATTTCTCTTCCCAAAAAAGAAAGCATTGGTTCTTTCTTGCCAGTTATAACACTTTCACCCTTTCCAGCCAAAATATATAAGCTTTTCATTCTCCGATATGGCTGGGTGGTAATTTGGCCAATATAATTTAGGGTGAAATAGTAATAAAGCAAGTCAAGCATATTGTTATTGGTGAAGGTAGGGATGAAGGGATCAGATGAAATTAGATGACGATAACAGACACATCTGATTTTTATATGTGCACATACCTGATGTGTATAACAGTAACAACTCTCAATAATAACGATTTATATAAATTACGGTTGCCACCACCCACTGCAGATGCACAAGTAACATCAAAGAAAGAAATTCTTATACCTATTAATGAGGTTCAGATCGAATTTCACGAGTAAAGCAAAGTCTTTTCTGCATTCATGAACCTTCGACCTTTCTTTCATTCACTCTGACTTCTCTCCAGTCTCTCAAATTCAAGCGATAAGCAATCAACGCTCGATAACGAGATTCTTCTCCAAAAACAACAAGCATCTATTTTTTATAGCAAAATTAATCAAAAGTTGGGTTCCCATCGGTATCTCTAATCTAGTATATCCAACTTACTCACATACCGCAGTTGATATGTAATTAACTATGCAGAAAAGGAGGAAGTAGAGAAATGTACCTACATAAATTTTCAATTTGCAGCAATTAATTAATGCTTCATTTTCAGTCTAGGATCCGCCGAATCTAAATCTCAAAGGATTAGAGAAGTGTAGATTATTCAAGGTGCCATTATCGAAATGAAGTAGCAGGACAATTGTCACTTGACTGAACTGATGACTAAACTGAATGTGTCAGACCAATCCAGGCCCAATTTGTTTATTTCCGCCATTGCTACTTCCTTCACCTCAATAAATCTTGGTAAAGCAAAAATATTTGTACAGTCCTCAATTTACCACGCTACTCCTCCGCATGATATTAAGTATTGCCAAGCCAAGCTGGTCCATTGTTGAGATGGGCTACTTTCACTCTGTGTGTGTACTGTACGCTACGTTAGGCACATCTCTTGGCTGGTCTATGTTGAGTGAACACTTTCATCATCATCCATTTCCATTATTATTATGCCACTTTATTTCTAGATGTTATGTTAAGTAAAATGCCAACCAACCCCCCTCAACCCCAACTTATATATTCTTCACGTTTTCATGATAAGGAAGGAATGGAATAATAACAATAATAATAATAATAATAACAGATTCTGAGCTGCTTTCATCACATGACCCTCATATCATATATCCCATCCAAATCTAACAAAGCATCAAGCAGACAGTTCAGGTACAAGCATGCTTATTACAAGGGAATAATATGTATGAGTACAAGGCAACAAGGAGCAGCAGCAGCAAGCACTACTTCATCTCTATTTTGACAGCATCTACTTTCTCCTCCTGGACACGGTGAAAGTAAAATATGTCGGGTCTCGGGTGCAAGCTGGAGGCTGTGTAGAAGTACAAGTAGTAAATAACGCTGATTTATAATGACTCAATCAATCATGTCATTCCTTTCTTTCTCTACTTGACTCTCTCACCAGCCATCCAACCAACCAGAAACCAAACTGCATTAATGTTGGATGGTGGTGGTAGTGGGTGTGAAAGTCATTATGGAACTTTGACCTGTCTAACACTCACTTGGAGACAGGAGAGGAGTGAGATTACTACTGGATGAAAGTAATTAGTAGTGGTTAATAGGATTGACGAATTGGCTGTATGTATACAGACGGAAAGTACACGATAATTATAGTTTGTGATGAGAAATGACACAACTGATGACGGACCAAGGGGAAGTAAATGCACATGGACAGAGTTGTTTTTTTATTTTGAGACATTAATATCCAAGCTCAATTAGGTTGAGATTCCATCATTAGATAAACACTAATTAGTTCGTTACTAGGAATTTCTTTATGAGTATTTTTCTTGATGCCTGACAATCTGAATGACCAATCCCATCAAATCTGTGTACTTTCCATCATGGTTTTATGTAATTAGGACATGTTCGTTATAGAAAAATGCTGAAAATACTGACATAAGTCAGTCTGAGATTGACTGCATACAGACAGACAGAGATTCTATTATCGGGATTACACACATGAACAATATAGTATATGTCCTAACGCACATTTCACCGATAATCAAGTTGGAGATTAGATGCTATCTCATCTCATCACTGTAATCTACTTATTTTGATGGTGTCTGTCATTTATAACAATTGAAGTAAATCATTTCTTCTTACAAAATATTGAACATTTTTGAAAGTTTGAGATACAATAACGAACGTTAAATGAAGCAGAAGGTAAATATCTCGATATACGTGTCGAAACCCAATTCTTCGTATTTTACCCGTCTGGCCAGACTCCCATGAGCATTATATACTGGTACACTTGGTCTATAAAACCCAATTCCAATCCTTTATATTTTATCTATAACCTCCAGTCAAGTCTACCGAAGCAGACGTTTTCTATTCTAGTGGATCATACGACCCACTCCCTCATCATTCAGAAAGTGAGAACGTAAGTTTCTCACCTCCTTCATCCACATTATGCAAAGCTTGGCGTTTGTGTGTAACTAAAGTAAACTATCCCAAAAGTGAAAGTAGATATCCAAGGTGGGAAAAGTGGACCCAAAGTTGCGTAACCTTTCGTCATAAAGTATGCAAATTCGTAAATGCAAGGCGAGGATTTTGAATGCACAAGTATGTCAGTCAAATCCCACAAAAAAGAAAATTGTTACAATTTGCATGTTTTCGCACTATCTAGTTTAAATACATTCCATCAGGATTTTTTGACGCTTTGAAATTTTCGATAATTTCATGATAGATATTCAAGTTTCCTCCATCCTCTTCTTTTTGCTTGTGAACCTCTGTTTCACTTAACTTAAGGATGTCAGATGCGCAAGTTTAATGAAAAGTTGATCACTCCTTTTCCTTCTTCCTTAATAATCAATCATGTCTGACTGCAGCCCACACTTTCACTAAATGTCACCCGCCCCATCACTTTTTCATGTTTATATGATGATGGGTTGCAAATGTCATGTGGATTCTTCATCCTTTGAATCAAAGACAGGTCGCTAAACAATGCAGATAGACTCCACGCTTAATAAATAAAAAAGAGAGAAACTAAGCAAGAAGAAGATAGGATTTTTATGTGGTGGAACATTTTCATTCGGAAGGAGCATTTGTCACTCTGTCTTTTCGTCTTCCTTCATATCATCACTATCATCATCATCCTTCTTGTGTCCTCTCTTCCTCCTCTGGTTTCTTCAAAAACGGTGGAAAACGTAAAAGCAACTATCTGTACAACTCTTGTATCAATTTTTTGCCCAATTTCTTCCTCTTCTTCGCCCTAGTCCTAGTTTGAGACAAGAAATAATAAATGTGTTGTGGGGTTTCAGTGGTTGGTTGGTGATTCATTCAATGCTTTCTTCTTGTAGCAGAGCAGTCATCCGAAAAAGAGAGAGAGAGAATTGGTTGAATTGAGATTTCTTACTCTTTTACTGAACACAATAGAGTTCTGATGTTGACAAAATTGCAGACATTTTCCGAAATGACGGCTGCAATCGGGAGGAATGAAATGGAATGAGATGAGAGTTCACGGTATCATCATGGAACAGAGCAGACAATAAAATAAGGGTCTTAAGTATGTATGTATACGAGAATGAGGAGAAAGACGAGGGAGGGGTAATTAATCAGTCGGGTGAACAATTTAGCCAAATTTTTGAACTAGAACAATCTATATTCTAGTCCCAGACGGTTTGAACAAGCCTTCTTTGTAGGTTAAATGAATATTACATCATTATTCCGCAAAGTTTAATAAATTATGTTAAACAAGACACAACCATGAAGCATGACAATGTCAACAGCGTTATAATAAATTAATGGTAGCTCAAAAGAATAGACAGCAATAATTATGGAGAATTCACAACTTAACTTCTTCAACATTTTCTGCATGCTTGATCTATATAAAGAAGCAAAGCAAACTAAACCAAACCCTTCTTGGGTTGCTTCGGGTCAGGTGTCACTTTCACCCAACCATTCATTCATCCGTCTCGAGATCGAAAACTTATTGTTGGACGGGTGCCCAAAAGTCAAGTAAATTCAAGTTGAGACTACCACACTAGGAATGAAGTATACATATAGTTAGTTACGTATAAGAAAGCATGCAAGAATTACATAAGGAAGAGGTGGTTGGTTTGGTTAGCTGGATGAATGAGTATATAAGTCCAAGGGAATTGGTGGTGGTAGAGCGGTGCAGCATAGTCGCAGCTTGTCCTTCTTACAGACAGTGCCAGCCACCAAAGTTTACTATGATATGAGTATCATACCAATAGACAATATCATGGAGAAAGTAGTATCTAGTATGAGCAACTAAAAGAATATAATCTTTCTTCCGCCAACGGAATAAAGTAACGTAATACATAAAATTCTATACTTATATATTTTCCTTGTGAGGGAGGATGAGCCAAATACCACAAAAGATATACAATCACACATATAGGTATATATACACATACGAGTATACCACAATCCCAGAGTTATTTGCCGAGACAGCTTTTTATGCATTTAAAAATGAACACGACCCTATTCCACAATTTTGGGTAGGACTTGAAGTCTCTCGGTCTATTATCCATTTTAGTTACACCACATTTGTCTTTCTTTACTTTCTCCAACATTTCACACACTACTGCTGACTCTGCTATGTGTGGACACTTCTATCTGGCTGGGGTCGTATTGCATTCATTCATTCATTCTTTCGCTGTTCGCTTGGTCTCACTATTGGTATGGTATGGTATGGTATGTCCCTCGATATAAAAGTCACACTAAACAGCAAACCGTAAATTGCGAAAAAGCCCTTAGTTCATTTCCCTGAAATCCTCACCCCTAATAAATTAAGCACCTTATATGCACAGCACACACATTCATTCTTATAATACCTACATTCCTTCCTCTAAATTTTAAATTCTTCTAGGAAAAGGCACATTATGCAGTCCTACACATTACTTCACGCGCTTATACGGGATCCAAACCAACCATATTATTCTATATACTTTCTCCACCACCAAAACTCCTTGATGGGCTGATGATGATGGTATGGCCCACTATATGAAAACCAATGTTATCATGCGTGTTGTTATGTTCGGATAATTCTGGCGTTGGTCTAAGCGCTGTCTCTCTGT